>KQ987414.1:212009-222107 GCA_001598015.1 Dorcoceras hygrometricum
CTAGCCAACTTGTGGCGTGTGAGTTTTATAGACTCTTGTATATGTACAATCTTTATATATTATATTCACATTTATTTATGGCATTCTTTATTTTCATTATGATTATAATGTTAACAATTGTGTTGGATAAATACCTAGAATGCACCATAGTGTATGCTAGATGTGATAGTGGATATGATGGCTATCATGAAACACATCTAATAGTCACTGTGTATTTTGAATTCGTTCCTAGTCGATTGGGCCGTCAAAATGAAGATAAGACCGCCCGAGCTTGAGACTTGCATCTGCGATGTGAAGTACCATGTTTTATTGGTAGGGAACATTGTGATGTTCTGAGCATGAAGATGGATAGTGACCTGGTGATCTATTGAACTACCCTCGTTCGGACTTTCCAAGTGGTTACCATTTGTCGAGTGGTTAAGTCCGAGGTCTTGGTTGTACTGATTAGTCCTCACTACTCGAAACGTCATTGAGACTCTACATGATAGGCGCCTCACTTTGACCCGTTTGCCGACTCACTTGGGGTCATTAGGCGACGGGATTGAGTGAGGTCTCGATGCATGTAGGAGTCGATGCTTCGTTGTCGAGGATTCACCGCTCGCTTTCATGCGTGGATATCCTATGATATCTGAAGGGATAATAGTGTATAAATCTCTGGCCAGAGTACTAGAAGTGTTTTAAGTAAATGGGTTTACCTAGTAACACTCGCGATGTCACTATTCGATCTCCAAGATGTATGCATAGCTACCGGATCTATAGCGACTCTCGATTTACCAATGGTCGTTGATCTGATCGGGATATATGTGTTGAAAGGACCGTACTGTATGCTAACCACGACCAACTGGTTCTTGCAGGCACTATCAGTGATACTTAGGGGATCATGGCGCGATGTTGCTAGGCGCTTTACCATGATCCGATGGGCAAGTCCGAAATTGTGTTTTTGGAGCCGCAATGGTTGTGGGCCTATGGCTAGCTGTATCCCTGAACCATTGAGGGTCACACAAGTATTGGATTCATGATTCCCGCACGGAAACTGAGCTCAATGTGTCATGCCCTGAAACCGAGACTCATGACATCGGCAATATTAAACAATTATAAAATTGTAAAACATTAAGCCATCATAGCATAGCTCAAACCAGTCTATTACATATCCAAAATAATATCGTTTTTACATCAGAAATCAGAGAAAATTGCGGAAGCGAAAAAAATAAATAATTACATCAACAGAAATTGAATCTTCACCAGCCCCATAATTGCTCTTGTTCTTCTTCTTCTACCTGCTCTTCATTCTTATCTGGGTGGAGTAGTAAGGGGTGAGTGTTTGGGGAAACACTCATCAAGTGGGGGATACAATTAGAGCAAACAACAAATATATATACATATTTAACAGAATTCGAAACAGAGCATAACAGAGCATAACAGAGCATAACGGAGCATAACAGAGCATAACAGAAATTGTCAGAACTTAACAGAACGAGTAGCAGAAAAGCACTGATAATTATTTCGTGTCTATGGTTTACTGATCAGTCCCTAATTTTTATTCCTCTAAGGGGTCGAGGCCATGTGGTTACACCAAGTAACCCAGAGTGCAGAATATTCTGTAGACCCATATTCCGACATAAATATCAGTGCAAAACAGAGCTTCAAATGAAACAGAGATCTGAACAGAAACGTGCTCGAACCGTAGGTTCAAAACTGAATTTTCGAAATGAATAATATATATAATATAACAAACGAAATTAATAGCAAAAGCCCACTTACAATTTGAAGTTTGAATCTGCGTGAAAAGTGTGAAGTCTGAAATCTGGCGGTTCCAAAAGAGCAGGAATTAATCAGCCCCTTGCCAAAAATTCTGGTGCACGACGTTGGGTTTCAACTTAAGCAGGAATTTAACTGTGAAATCTGGCATAATTTCTGCAGGATCTTTGTGCAAGGAAATGCTGCTTTTCTTACTAAGGAGCTTTGAAAGTGTGTGAAAAATATGAGGCTACTGTCGGGTATTTATAGGTGAGGGGAAAGACAGTCTGACAGTCTACCATTAAAGTTGTCCTTCAATTCCTGCTTTTATGGTCATAAAATGGCTGTTACGTGTGCAAGATTTATGCCTTGGAATTAAGAGATTTAATTAGCTTTTAATCCTCCTAAATCGACGGTTAAAATTGAAAATCTGGCCTGTACGCGTGCAGAAAACTGCTGGAATTCCTGAGACAAAATCTGAGAAAAAAAATTTTTTTTTTTGCTGGTCAAAGTTGGTTTGACCGTTTCCTGCAGCTGGTTTGACCGTTTCCTGGAGCTGGTTTGACCTTTTCCTGCAGCTGGTTTGACCCTTTTCCTGCAGCTGGTTTGACTGCTGACTGTGCTACTGACTGTTGACTGCGCTCCTGACTGCTGACTGTGCAGAAGCTGGGTGACTGTGCAGGAGCTGGGTGACTGTGCAGGAGCTGGTTGACTGTGCAGGAGCTGGTTTGACTAACCAAGAGCTGAGTTGACCAACCCAAAAGCTGATTTTTCGGACCAACAGCTGATTTTCAGCCACCAGCTGGTTTTCGACCAGCAGCTGGTTTTCGACCACCAGCTGGTTTTTTTTTTTTTGCTCTATTTCCTGGAGCTGAATTTTCGGGTTTTCACATCCCTCCCTCCTTAAAAGAAGATTCGTCCTCGAAACTTTGGTCAGTTTGATCCTCGAAAAGGTAGGGATATTGACTACGTATCTTCTCCTCCATTTCCCACGTGGCTTCTCGCTCGGTGTGGTTGGACCATTGAACTTTGACATACGGGATTATTCTTCGTCTAAGAACCTGGTCCTTTGTGTCTACGATACGAATTGGGACTTCTTCATAGCTCAGTCCTTGGTTCAAATTTCCTTCCACTAGGAGTGGCCCTTCACCAAGAATGTGACTAGAATCCGAGATATACTTCCTCAGTTGTGAAACATGGAAGACATTATGGATTCTTGACATACTGGGTGACAAGGACAGTCTGTAGGCAAGTGTTCCTACCTTTTCCAATATCTCAAAGGGTCCGACATACCGGGGATTTAGCTTTCCGGCCTTATCGAATCGGACTACCCCTTTCATTGGCGAAACCTTGAGGTACACCTTTTCACCTACTTCGAATGCCAAAGGTCTTCTTTTTAAATCTGCCCAGCTCTTCTGTCGATCCTGGGCTGCCTTTAGTCTTTCCTTAATAATTGCTACCTTTTTCACCGTCTCTTGGACGAGTTCAGGTCCTGTGATAGCCTTTTCTCCAACTTCATTCCAATACAACGGTGATCTGCATTTCCGTCCATAGAGGGCTTCAAATAATGCCATTCCGATACTGCTGTGGTAGCTATTATTGTATGCGAAATCTATTAGGGGTAGATGTTCGCTCCAATTACTACCGAAGTCTAATGTGCAAGTCCGCAGCATGTCTTCTAGGGTCTGGATGGTCCTCTCAGTTTGGCCATCTGTTTGTGGATGATACGCCGTACTGAGGGTAACCTTACTTCCCATGGCTTCTTGGAAGCTCTTCCAGAAACGAGATACGAACCTTGGGTCCCTATCTGACAGGATGCTTGTTGGGATTCCGTTCAGCCTGACGATGTTGTCCATGTACAACAAAGCTAGCTTATCCAAGCCGTAGTTCATTCGGACAGGCAGAAAGTGCACGGATTTTGTTAACCTATCCACGATTACCCATATTCCATCGTAGCCTAGTCTTGTCTTCGGTAGACCAACTACAAAGTCCATGGATATGTTTTCCCACTTCCATTCTGGAATTTCCAGTGGTTGTAACAATCCTCCAGGTCTTTGATGTTCTGCCTTGACTTGTTGGCATACGTGGCATCTAGCGACGAAATCAGCAACATCTATTTTCATCCCATTCCACCAGAAGTGTTCTTTCAAATCTCTGTACATCTTTGTACTTCCCGGGTGGATTGAGAATTTGGACTTATGTGCTTCAGACATAACTTCATGGATATGTTTTCCCACTTCCATTCTGGAATTTCCAGTGGTTGTAACAATCCTCCAGGTCTTTGATGTTCTGCCTTGACTTGTTGGCATACGTGGCATCTAGCGACGAAATCAGCAACATCTATTTTCATCCCATTCCACCAGAAGTGTTCTTTCAAATCTCTGTACATCTTTGTACTTCCCGGGTGGATTGAGAATTTGGACTTATGTGCTTCAGACATAACTTCCTGACGGAGGTTATCAACGTTGGGTACACATAGTCGTCTATTCATCCAAAGGATCCCATCTTGGTCCGTTCGGAAATCAGGCGCTTCCCTTTCCTTGGTCTGTTCTTTCAGCCTCACCAAGCTGGGGTCTTGATCTTGTTTTAGCTTGACCAATTCTTTTAGGCATGGTTGTGCTGAGACTGAAGATAGTATCACCTTGTTCATATTCTTCCGACTTAGCACATCGGCCACCTTATTTGCCTTCCCTGGGTGGTAGTTGATCGTTAAGTCATAGTCCTTTAACAGCTCGAGCCATCTCCTTTGTCTCAAATTCAATTCCTTCTGGGTGAATATGTACTTGAGACTTTGATGGTCGGTGAATACTTCGCACTTTGCCCCATAAAGATAGTGCCGCCAAATCTTTAGAGCGAAAACTACCGCAGCAAGCTCTAAGTCGTGAGTTGGGTAGTTGCGTTCAAGCGTTTTCAGTTGCCTTGAGGCATATGCAATTACTCTGACATCTTGCATGAGCACACACCCTAGTCCTTCTTTCGATGCATCGCTGTAGATGGTAAAGTCTTTGTCTCCTACAGGTAGCGTCAGAACAGGGGCAGATGCAAGCTTCGTTTTCAGAGTCTCGAAACTTGTATCACATTCTTCGTTCCAGTTGAACTTGGAGTTCTTCTGGGTGAGTCTAGTGAGTGGTAAGGCTATGGATGAGAAGCCTTCTACGAACTTCCGATAATAGCCAGCCAATCCCAAGAAGCTTCTAACTTCCGTCACCGTCTTAGGTGCAGGCCAGTCCATGATGGCTTCTACCTTCTTTGGATCCACTGATACGCCTTCTTCGGAAATTATATGGCCTAGGAATGCCACGCTCTTCAGCCAGAATTCGCACTTTTTGAATTTGGCGTACAGCTGTTTCTCTCGCAGGGTTTGGAGAGTAATTAGGAGATATTCCTTGTGGTCTTCTTCACTTGATTAATACACGAGTATATCATCTATGAACATCACCACAAATTTGTCGAGGAGTGGTCTGAACACACGGTTCATGAGGTCCATGAAAGCCGCTGGTGCATTGGTTAGACCAAATGGCATCACTGTGAATTCATAATGACCATACCTTGTCCTAAATGAAGTTTTAGGGACATCCTCCGCCTTGATCTTTAGCTGGTGATAACCGGACCTCAAATCCAACTTGGAGAAGGTTGTAGCTCCCTTGAGTTGATCAAAGAGGTCGTCGATCCTTGGAAGAGGATACTTGTTCTTGATTGTGATCTTGTTAAACTCTCTGTAGTCGATACACAATCTCATGGTTCCATCCTTCTTCTAAACGAACAAGACTGGAGCTCCCCAAGGTGACACACTGGGTCGGATCTGCTTTTTGTCCAGCAGTTCCTGTAGTTGATCCTTGAGCTCCTTGAGTTCTGCAGGTGCCATTCGATAGGGTGCCTTGGATATTGGAGCCGACCCTGGCACTAGGTTGATTTCAAACTCAATTTCTCTGTCCGGCACTTTTCCAGGTAAGTCATCTGGAAACACATCTACGAACTCATGCACTACCGGGATGTCTTCTATCTTGAGTTCGTCTCCTTCTTTCACTTCATGGACCATAGCCAAGAAAACTTCTGCTCCGGTCTTCATGGCTGTCCATGCTTGGGCCGCAGAAAGTAGGGACTTTCTCTCCTTTTTCTTACCAAGATATATCAGCTCTTCCTGACTGAGGGTTTGGAGCTTCACGCTCTTACCTCGGCAATCCACTAATGCATGGTGCTTAGCTAGCCAATCCATCCCTAGTATGGCTTCAAACTCGACCATGTTGAGTTGTATCAGGTTTGCGGAGAATGAATGGTTGCTTATCGATAACTCGCAGTTTCGATGGATTTTATGTGTCTCGATGGTAGCGTTTGTAGGAGTTGCTACTCTATAGGGTTCATATAGAATTTCAGGCTCTAAACCTAACTTTTTGGCAAATCTCCTAGATACGAACGAATGCATGGCACCACAATCAAACAACACATAAGCAGGCAGCTTGTTGATAGAAATGGTACCTGCCACCACGTCGCTGGCGTCTTCGGCTTGCTCCTAGGTCATTGCGAACACGCGAGCTGTAACGCCCCAAAATCCATAGGACCACATTTATGCATTTTGTTCATCTCATGGGCCAAATTGGCAATTTTAAATGTTATGTATTTGCTGATTTTAATTAATTTCAAAAATGAGATGCGCTGCGGCTGGTACCAGCAGATGACTCCAAAGAGTGATGCACGAGCTGGTTTAAATCGATCGAAAAATATTTTAAGGAGGTGAAATGATTTCTTTTGAAAAAGGTTTGGTAATTTACAAATTTAAAATGGTTAGAAGGGAGTTTTTATTAAAATACTGCAACTTGTTTAAAGTGTGTCATGCTAAATATTACAAGTAGCTTGCCACTAATCCCTTCGGTATTTAAACCTGTTTTTAAAGAAAGATATTTATCATTTTCAAAGATATCCTCCTGTGTTCTTCAAAGTTATTTGCAGAGAAGTTCGTGTATTGCTCAAGGGGAAGAATTCTGCAGGGATCAGCTGCTGTTGCAAAGCTACGGTTAAGGCAAGTAAAAGCTGTTTCTTGACTCACCATTTAAAGCATATATTCATGTTTCTGAGTCTTCTTGCCTATATGTTATTGTAAGTTTCGAAGTTCATGTTTTAAGATGTTTTAAACATGAAAAAGGAAAGGAAAGATGTGTTCAAAATTATGTTTTGAAATGATATTGATGCTTCCAAAATGTTTTCCAGAAAGTTATGAATGTTTCAAAGAACTGAGGATTCGAGTTCATTCACAGAACGATTATGATTGTTATTCAGCTTAAAAGTCGTAACATCAAGATTTGGTAACGGTGTAATCGGTAGTTGCTAGTTGAATCATTATAAAGTATGGTTTGATAGGCAACGGCTGATAGCATAGTTGTTGTTTTGATGTTATAAATGTCGAGTTATGTTCCAGCAGCTGCATCTCCTTGTTAAGATTCAGTAGCTGCATTATTATAATGTTTATGAATGTTCTTCCTTTTTGCTGTAATGTCGGGATTTGATGATTGTGTAATCGGTAGTTGCTAGTTGAATCAGTATAAAGTCTGGTTTAATAGGCGACGGCTGGTAGCGCGATCATTGTTTCGATATTACAAGTGTCTTTCGTAAATTCCAGCAGATGCACTGTTCATCAGCAGGTGCATCTTTCCCTTGTTAAAATCAGCAGTTGCACTTCTTTGTTGAAAATCAGCAGCTGCATTGTTATCGTAAAAACCAGCAGTTGCATTTCCTTTGTTAGATTTCAGCTGTCGCATTGTTTGACTTCAGTAGTTGCGACCAGCAGTCGCACTATTTCATGTTCAGCTGTTGCATATTTTATTGTTCATCAGCTGATAGTTTGTTCATCAGCTGATAGTTTGTTCATCAGCAGTTTCATTGTTTTCATAAAATCAGCAGATGCACTGTACATCAACAGGTGCATTCCTATTGAAATATTTCAGCCGTTGTATTTCTTTCGTAAATTCCAGCTGGTACACTGTTCACCAGCAGGTGCAATTCTTTTGCTAAAACCAGCAAGTGCATTCCATTGTGATAGTTCAGCAGTTGCTTTATCCGTTTCTAAGTACTGTTCATTTCAGCTGGTATTAGTCTTGCGACTGGTACTATTCATTTATATATACGTGTTAGCGCTTTTTCTTGCAACTGGTTGATCAGCGTATTCCTTGTGACTGATTGATGCGCTAACGACGTCGTTTCTTTAAGTTATAAAATATCAGCAGGTAGTCTTGTCATCCTATCTGTTATTTACTTCAACGACATCGTTTCATTTACATACGATTGTCTTAGTAAAAAGATCTTGCAGCTGGTTTCTATTTATTCCAGATGGTTCATTTTAGCGATATTAGCGAACAGCAGAGATCTGTTTTGTTTCATAAGTGCTGTTCCATTCTCTTGCGACTGGTTTTCTTTTCACCAGTTTCATTTCAACGATATGTTTCCAAAGTCGAATTCGATTCTCTGTAAAGTTTTAAAATGGGAAGCAAATGTTTAAAATGATGGAACCCGATGATTTACAGAAATTACAAGGAATATTTAAAGAAAAGATTGTTAAGGAACAAAAGCTATTTTAGATTATGGCATAGATAGTTGGCGGTCACCCATGAGAAGGGTGAGCAGTTGTCTAAATGTCGATTGCCCTTTCATATGAGCTATATGCTAAAACTGATATCGGAAGTCATTTTGATCAAAGTGCAACACGGACCATATAGAACTTATATGCCATGATCAACTGAAAATGATATTGAAAATGTTAACAATGAGAAGCTGGGCTATCATCCCCTGTTTCTGCCATTGAATGTTTATTGAACTGTTTACGAAAATGATATTGTTCATTGAAGTTCCTTAACATATGTATTGAACAGATATCCACCTGTATATTTGAATCGTTATTACCCAGGTTTTACTTGCTGAGGCTCACTAGCTTTTAAAATGGTGCAGGTGCGACAACTGATGGAATAACAGCAGGTGAAAATTGAACCAGCGGCTGGGTGGTTGTGTTTATCAAGGGGCCAACGTAATCCATGTCTAGGATAATGTTGTTTTATCTTTTGTAGGATCTTTATTAGATCAGTTGCAACGGTTGTATATTTATATAGAATAGCAGTTGTTGTAAATCGCAATTGCAAAGTTATATAATATACTCTGTTTTTCCGCAAACAAGTTTCAGCAGTTGGCGCCGTAACTAGTATTGTGTCTGCGTCTGGTTTGTGTTTCGAATTTTCTTTCAAGTTATAGGAAATACAGCCTATAGCGAATTACCTTTTTGCCTTCTTTTATTTCAAAAATTTTTATTTACCCCAATTCTCGTGGCCCCGTTGGGTTCGCGTGTCACACGAGCGTTGGGCTTGTCCTCTCGGGGCTTTGTCTTGTTCGGAGCCGTATTGCTTGATCCAACCTTTGGACCTTGGTTCTCCGGACTATTTGCAATTAGGTGGTCCAGCTTTCCACACTTGAAGCATGCACCGCTCTGCTTACGACAGTCTCCACTATGACGTTGGCCGTAGGAGGAGCAAATTGGCAACGTCGGGTTATTCGGTGTAGCTGTCGAGCCGCGGTTGTGGAAGTTTGGCCGCTTGTTCTTGGGCCCACCGTGCGAAGTCTGAACATTGAGGGGGCGTTTGTTTTTATTGTCAGCTTCGCGCCACTTTATGTCCGTCTCTGCCCGGATTGCAGCACCCATTAAGTCTTCGAGTGTGACACCCGAACCCAACGGGGCCACGAGAATTGGGGTAAACAAAATTTTTTTTTTCGAATAAAAGAAGGCTAAAAGACAATTTGTTATAAGCTGCATTTCTTATAACTCAAAAGAAACGAAACACAAGACAAAATTCGAAGATTCAGCAGGTACATAAGTTCGCGCGCTACTACTAAACATTTGCGGAAAACAGGGTATTTCATATAACTTTGCAATTGCGGTTTACAATAGCTGTGTATTCTATGTAAATATACAACCATTGCTACTGATTTAATACAGCACGACCTAATCAAAACAATACAACTTAGACACGGAAAACGTAGGCCTTGGATAAACACAACGCCACCCATCTGCTGATTCAAGTTTTCACCTGCTGATCCTCCACCAGTGGTCGTACCTGTACCATTTTAAAAGCTAGTGAGCCTAAAGGCTCAGCAAGTAAAATCTGAGTAGTAACAATTTCATAAAACGCAGGCAGACATCTGTACAATACATATGTTAAGGAACTTCAATATACAGTATCATTTTCATAAACATTTCAATGGCGGAAACAGGGGAAGATAGCCCAGCTTCTCAATAAGTTCAATATCATTTTCAGTTGATCATGGCATATAAGTTCTATGTGGTCCAATTTGCACTTTGATCAAAATGACTCCCGATATCAGTTT
>KQ987414.1:227021-245875 GCA_001598015.1 Dorcoceras hygrometricum
CTTGTAATATCTAAACAATGATTTCGCTACCAGCCGTCGCTTATTAAACCAGACTTTATACTGATTCAACTAGCAACTACTGATTTCGAATTCATCAAATTTAGACATTTCGACTACAGGAAGAATCATTCATAAACGCTCAAACCATACAGCTGCTGAATCTTAACAAGTAGATACAGCTGCTGGATACATAACTCTTCATTTGTAATATCAAAACAACAACGATGCCATCAGCTGTTGCCTATCAAACCATACCAATGATTCAACCAGCAACTACCAATTACACAGTTATCAAATTCTAATATTACAGCTACTGCAAGAAGAACTTTCATAACATTTCTGGAAATAAATTCGAATCCTCAGTACATATAAAACTTCATAAATTTTCTGAAAGACATACTGGAAGCATCATAAACATCATTTTCGAACCCATCTTTCCTTCCTTATCATGTCTAAATCATTTCAAACATGAACTTTCAATATATCAATAATATACAGGCAAGCAGATCCATTAAAACACAATATATATGCTTCAAATGGTGTAGAAAAAGATCAGCTTTTACGTGCCTTATTTGAAGCTTTGCAACAACAGCAAATTTCCTGCAGGAATCCTCCCTTTGAGCAACACACGAACTTTTCTGAGATTTCTTTGAAGAACACTTTAAAACTTTTCTTTGCAAATGATGAAAGTCTTACTTTGAAAACAGGTTTTTATATGAAAGGGATTAGTGGCAAGCTACTTGAGAAATCAAGCATGACACACCTTCGAAATTTAGTAAAATTCCCCTCATATTATTTTAATTTGTAAAACACCAAACCTTCTATTAAAGAAAACATTTCACCTCCTTAAAACATTTTTGAATAGATTTAGAACCAGCTCGTACATCGCTACTTGGAGTTACCTGCTGGAATCAGCCGCAGCGCAATCTTACCTGCTGGAATGAACAATTCAGCAGATACATGATATTTAAAATTGCCAAAATGGCCCATATGATTTATGAAATGCATAAATATGGTCCTAAGGATTTTGGGCGTTATATTGAGACTCGTGGCTTGGTAGACCGCAAGGACTGACTGGATACGGCTGTTCAGACCCTTCTTGTATCGGTGCATTTTTAGAGTGTTATCCGCCATGATCGTTGGGACATAGGTGCCCAATGAATTGAACTTGGAGGTATACTCTACTACCGACATGTCTGTGGTCTGAGTGAAGGTCTCAAACTCGCTGAGCCTTTGTATTCGTACTTCCATGGGAAAGTACTGTTTCAAGAATGCTTCTCGAAACCTCTGCACGTCATAGCTCTTCCATTGGCAGTCATGGTGGGCTCAATCGCTTCCCACCATTTCCCAGCTTTACTATAGAGGAGTGGTGTTACCACATCCACTTTGACCGTGTTTGGGACCTCCAGTAGTCGAAGTTGCGTCTCGATTTTCTTCATCCAGGTCTGAGAAACTTCTGGGTCGTGGCTCCCATCGAAGGTGGGGGCTTTATTCTTGTGGAGGGACTCGTAATAGAACTTCGTCCCACGAGGTGGAGGGGGAGGAGGAGGAGATTGGTTGTGGTTGGGGCTAACCAACCCTTGGAGCGTTGTGGCAACAATCGTAGCTATTGCCATTAGGTCTTCTCTGCTAAGACCAGTTCCAGCGTTTGAGGATCCTTCGCCTCCATTGTTCCTATCGCTTCGTCGGTCGCCTGCCATATTCTGCCATAGGGAGTGTTTATTAAGAATGAAGGTGTATAAATGTGAAAGGTCGAGAATAAGATATTTTGAAGGGCTAAGCAATTTATTCGAATAGAAAGATGAATTGAATACAAAGCTAAGATATTTCCTATTCATCATCTATCTCTCCCTCGCCAAAAGGAATATCCTCAATCTCTTCCTCTTCCGGTTCTTCTTCCGGTTCTTCCTCCCATTCACCATCGAATGGAGCAGGGGCATTGTTAGCTTCTTGGAGACCGTGGATGGTTTGGAGTAGGCTATCCTTCTCATCTACCAGGGCCTCGATGATCAAGTGTTGTGCCTGCATCGAGTCTTCGGCTTCGTGGATACGAGCCTGGAATTTCTGATGGCACTCCACATTGTTTTCTTTACCTAGTTGTTGCTTAACTTTCATCTTCTCAATATTTTGGACATGCTAAGGCATATCTCAGTCAGTCCGGCAATGACCTTGTGTGAGGCTTCTAAGGCTACTCGGGTCTCTTCAAGTTCTTTATTCGTGGCGGCCAATTCTCGTCTCTCAGTGGCTAATTGGGCTCTAAGGAACCTAATCGTGCGGCTTTGGTTATCTAGTGCAATCTGTTTCATACGGAGGGCAGCAGCAGCTCGAGTACGAGGAGCAGAGGGGCCATTTCCTAAAAATCGAAGGTATTTCCAAAAATAGAGAGTCGTGAGGTTAATCCATAAACATAAAGTACTAACCATAGGGTTTCAGAACAGTTGACGGAACTGAAATCGGAGTCCTGTACAAAACGTTATTGCATTTTCAATTATTTCCAAAAATAGCAAAAACGCGTTTTCGGAGGCCTAAACGAAGGAATTCGGCCGAAAAGAGACTTTGGTCACCTCAAAGTGAGTATTTCTCGTTAGGTCGTTTCGGAGGGGGTAGCACTGGTCTTTTGCCAAAATCTGAAACTTCGTCCGGGACCTTGAAAATTTCAGATTCGGTTTCCCAGCCGGATTATGAACCTGGTGAGCTCTGATACCACTAAAATGTCACGCCCCGAAACCGAGACTCATGACATCGGAAATATTAAACAATTATAAAATTGTAAAACATTAAGCCATCATAGCATAGCTCAAACCAGTCTATTATATATCCAAAATAATATCGTTTTTACACTGGAAATCAGAGAAAATTGCGGAAGCGAAAAAAATAAATAATTACATCAACAGAAACTGAATCTTCACCAGCCCCAAAATTGCTCTTGTTCTTGTTCTTCTACCTGCTCTTCATTCTCAAAATAATATCGTTTTTACACTGGAAATCAGAGAAAATTGCGGAAGCGAAAAAAATAAATAATTACATCAACAGAAACTGAATCTTCACCAGCCCCAAAATTGCTCTTGTTCTTGTTCTTCTACCTGCTCTTCATTCTTATCTGTGTGGAGAAGTAAGGGGTGAGTGTTTGGGGAAACACTCAGCAAGTGGGGGATATCATTCGAGCAAACAACAAATATAGATACATATTTAACAGAATTCGAAACAGAGCATAACGGAGCATAACAGAGCATAACAGAAATTGTCAGAACTTAACAGAACGAGTAGCAGAAAAGCACTGATAATTATTTCGTGTCTATGGTTTACTGATCAGTTCCTAATTTTTATTCCTCTAAGGGGTCGAGGCCATGTGGTTACACCAAGTAACCCAGAGTGCGGAATATTCCGTAGACCCATATTACGACATAAATATCAGTGCAAAACAGAGCTTGAAATGAAACAGATATCTGAACAGAAACGTGCTCGAACAGTAGGTTCAAAACTGAATCTTCGAAATGAATAATATATATAATATAACAAACGAAATTAATAGCAAAAGCCCACTTACAATTTGAAGTTTGAATCTGCGTGAAAAGTGTGAAGTCTGAAATCTGGCGGTTCCAAAAGCGCAGGAATTAATCAGCCCTTTGCCAAAAATTCTTGTGCACGACGTTGGGTTTCAACTTAAGCAGGAATTTAACTGTGAAATCTGGCAGAATTTCTGCAGGATCTTTGTGCAAAGAAATGCTGCTTTTCTTACTAAGGAGCTTTGAAAGTGTGTGAAAAATATGAGGCTACTGTCGGGTATTTATAGGTGAGGGGAAAGGCTGTACTGCTGACTGTGCTGCTGACTGCTGACTGTGCTCCAGACTGCTGACTGTGCAGAAGCTGGGTGACTGTGCAGGAGCTGGGTGACTGTGCATGAGCTAGTTGACTGTGCAGGAGCTGGTTTGACTAACCAAGAGCTGAGTTGACCGACCCAAAAGATGATTTTTCGGACCAACAGCTGATTTTCAGCCACCAGCTGGTTTTCGACAAGCAGCTGGTTTTCTACCACCAGCTGATTTTTTTTTTTTTGGTTCTATTTGCTGGAGCTGAATTTTCGAGTTTTCACACAATGTGTTGAGCATACGAAGAGGATTTTAGGGAGTGCGACTTCCTAAAAGTTAACAGGGGTCAAATTGCGATTTCCCGCTGTTGAGGGGCAAAACGGTCATTTTGGACTAGGTATTTGAAAAATGGTTTTTCACATCATAATATTTGAAACTGAGACGATCGGTCCGATCTGATCGATGATCGGAGTTGTAATGAAGTCGCAGTGATGGATATCGTCATTTGGACCCGGACCCGTTGGGCCGGTCCAAGTCCATTGCTAGTCTACCTATAATAGACTTAGGGCTTCATTACAATACACACAACACAACTCATAACCTAGCCTCCATCTAGACCAATCGGCCGCCCCTCTCCTCTCGCCCCCTCTCTCGGCCGCGCATTGGCCCCAGGTCCGTGATTGGCAACCACGGAAAGCATAGCTGTCAGGCCTCGTGCTTTAAACAGACAACACATGCGGAAGCTATCAAAAAGTGGGTAAAATTTTCGCTTTTAGGCCCGACGATTTTAAACATATAATTTAAAATACAACAATACTTAAAATAAGATTCCCAATTCATAAAACAACCAACAATAAAGCATACATAATTCAAACATGTATCAGACTCCCCTACGGGTACAACAACAAAGCGCAGGGCATCCCCCTGGCTAACTGATACATATATATAAGTATGCTATATGCAACTGGAACACGCTAGCCACCTCCTGGGGCACCACCAGCTGGGTTAAAACCACGACCAGCTGTAGAACCTGTGTTTCCTGAAAACAACGCAACAAAGAAACAAACCAAGCCTTGGAGGGACATGGGGTCAAACCCCAGTACGGAGAGCAACAATACAACAGCAATAAACAGCAAGGAATAAAATGCAGATGCTATGCATGAGACACCGGATAGCAACGGAAGGCTCAACCTACAAGGGAGCTAAGGAACTCAAACATAGCTCCAAGAATCATCAACAACATACAGTGGCCACGGGGTGTGTTCACAGTGTGGTAGTGAGCCACTCGCCATGACACTACACCCACTTACCAGATGCATCAAACAACTCAACCTGTTGTTGCCTCGCCCATGAACTGTGGTAGTTAACCACTCGGCGCATGGTGGCTACGATCCCAGCATGGAGATGAGAGTGCGGTATTGCCGCTCGCCCTCACATCCTGGTAAGAAACAACAACAATACAACAAGGTACAAAGACTACCAAAACTGGAATAAGGAATACCATGCGTGTATGCAACATGCTGGAATACAAGCATATACACCTATGCAACACAGCAATAACACAATAGCATACAGAATCCTCAACAGCACACAACCAGCAGGCACGGCCATTCCACATACCAGCAACTACAATCATCCAAGCCATAACCTCGCTGTAATATAAGCTCAAATCCGTACCTTATACTGAGCAACCATTAACACTGCGAGAAATCCCGAAGACTCTGGTAAAAGCCTGTTAAACACACGGCATACACAACATAAATCTAACGGGTTGCTAATCAAGCTCACGGTTGGTAGTCACACTCAACCAGCTGCTCCATATACCTCAACAATTACACAGAAAGCTTAAAACTATGGCTAGGAACAAGGTCTCACCGAAAACCAGAACGTAGCTCTACCCGGTCGACGCAACACTCGAACGGCAGCAACTTCGTGTTCCTCAACTACCCAATTACAGCTTCTAAAACTGGTACGAAATGGAAGAGCTTCTCGAGAGGAGTCCAACGCTACCTCGCACGAGCAAAACAACCACTGGAAACAACGGGAATTCACCGGAATAGCTCACGGTGAACAGTGCTCTAGGGTTCGAAGAACAAAGAACGAAAGGCTGGAAATTTCTAAGTATGGGAACTGATATCACAAATTCGAAGACCAAGTCTTCCTTAAATAATTCCCACAACTGCTGAAATCTTAAAAACAATCCACCGACAAAATCAGTAGGAACACTACAAACAGCAGACGCAAGGAACCAACTGCTGATTCTCAATTAACGCTAAAACAATCGCAAAACAAACCAACGGCTGGTTCTCAAAACGGCGTCGCGTCAACTTACTCAAACGACGTCGCACAGGATGCTATACCAGCAGCTGGGTATCCAGTCGCAAGAACAAAACAATGCAACACTTCTCTCTCTGCTGGTTCCAGTCGCAACCTCAAAACGCAGCGTTGCAACTAACTCAAACGACGTCGCTCCACTGACGTCATCAAATTTGATAGCAGCACTCGCTAATTACCAGCAGCAAGCTACAGTAACGAAAATCACTCGCAGCTGGACTCCCAGTCGCAACAACGAAACGATGACGTTTCCTCTTCGAGCTAAAGAAATGTTGACCCGCGTTGACATCTGCTTCTGCTGAACAACCAGCAGACACACGCACGCAATTCCACCAGCTGGTACCAGATGCAACATCGAAACGACATCGCGCCAACTAATCTAAACGCAGTCGTTTTAGTCCTCAACGCAACTACGCTAAAGCATCTGCTGATCACAACACGCGCAACAAGACTTCACGTAAACGACGGCGTTTCAAGAATCTCGCGCTGAAACACGCTTCTGCTGGATTCATCACCGACCAGCTGCTAGCTCACAAAACCAGCTGATACTCAAAAATCTCAAAAACACGAAAACTTCCAGAATTGCTCCAAATGCTATTTCAGACCCGAAAATGTAAACCAAACTCTCAAACAGAGATTCGACCAGCAGAAAACTCCCAAAAACCGATACAATCTCAAATAAATCTTAATACAAATCCAGGTCTCACATTTCTCCCCCACTAAAAAGGATTTCGTCCTCGAAATCACAGCAACAACTCTGGAAAACAACACAACAACAAGCTACAAACAGAACTCGTCCAACACAAGGCCAAGAGTTCAAGATAACTAAGCAAACACATCACAACAACTAAGGAAGAAAAACAGCAAAACTACAAGCTACTGGAAGATATAGCCCAACAGCTACTCAAACAGATGCGGACACTCGCGCTGTATCTTTTCTTCCAGCTCCCAAGTAGCTTCTTACCTACCATGTTTGCTCCAATGCACCATTACTAACGGAATGGTCTTATTCCTCAACTGTTTCTCTTTTCTGCCAAGGATCTGCAAAGGGTATTCCTGATAGCTCAACGACTGATCTAGCTCTACCTCATCAGTTCCAAGCACATGAGACGGATCTGGCTCATACTTCCTCAATATGGAAACGTGAAAGACATCATGCAGAGAAGATAACTCGGACGGCAACAACAGAAGATACGCTAAAGGGCCAATCCTCTTGACAATCTCATACGGACCAACGTAATGAGGGGCTAACTTTCCCTTGCGTCCAAAGCGCATCACACTACTAAACGGAGAAACCTTGAGAAATACACGATCACCAACCTGAAACTCAAGAGGTCGATGCCTCTTATTCGCATAACTGGCTTGGCGATCCTGGGCAGCTTTCATCCGCTGTCTAATAAGATCCATGTGATCTTTCATTTGCTGTACAAAGTCAGGGGCAGATAGCTGCTTCTCCCCCACTTCTTCCCAACACACTGACGATCTGCACTTCCTGCCATACAAAGCCTCGAAAGGCGCCATGCCAATCGTCACTTGGTAGCTGTTATTATACGAAAACTCAACCAAAGACAATCGCATCACACTACTAAACGGAGAAACCTTGAGAAATACACGATCACCAACCTGAAACTCAAGAGGTCGATGCCTCTTATTCGCATAACTGGCTTGGCGATCCTGGGCAGCTTTCATCCGCTGTCTAATAAGATCCATGTGATCTTTCATTTGCTGTACAAAGTCAGGGGCAGATAGCTGCTTCTCCCCCACTTCTTCCCAACACACTGACGATCTGCACTTCCTGCCATACAAAGCCTCGAAAGGCGCCATGCCAATCGTCACTTGGTAGCTGTTATTATACGAAAACTCAACCAAAGACAATGCGTCTTGCCAACTACCTCCGAAATCCAACACAACAGCACGCAACATATCCTCTAACGTCTGGATAGTTCGCTCAGATTGGTCATCTGTCTTGGGATGATACGCGGTACTCATAGCCAATCTAGTGCCCAAAGCTGTCTGCAAACTCTTCCAAAACCTGGAAGTAAACCTCGGATCTCGGTCAGACACGATTGAAATAGGCACACCGTGCAATCTAACAACAAAATCAACGTACAGCTTCGCCGTCTTATTCAACGAGAAGGTCATCCCATAGGGAATGAAGTGTGCAGACTTAGACAAACGGTCTACAACTACCCAAACAGCATCGCATCCTCGACTGGAACGAGGCAAATGCGTTACGAAATCCATTGCAATGTGCTCCCAATTCCATTGGGGCACCTCTAAACTCTGCAACAGACCACCAGGTCTCATCCTTTCGGCCTTAACCATCTGGCAGTTCAAACAACGAGCGACAAAACCAGCAACATCGCTCTTCAGGCCAACCCACCAAAAGTGCGGCTTCACAGCATGGTACATCTTCCGTGCACCAGGATGAACACTATGTCTGCTACAGTGCGCTTCTCGAAGGATCTCTTCCTTCAAATCAATCAAATTGGGCACAACCAACCTGCCCCGGAAACGCAAACAACCATCGGACGAGACAGAATAGTCCTCAAGTTCTCCAGCCCTGACTTTCATCTTCAATTCGTGGATTGACGGATCGGTCCTCTGAGCTGCTCGAATGTTGGAAACAACCTGCGGTTCCACTTGAAAAGATGAAACCATCACACAATCCTCAGCCGGGTAGAATCTCCAACCCGTAGTGTTAAGATGCTCTTGATCCTTAGAGATGCACAACGACGCAAGCATCTCACTAGCCTTCCTGCTCAAAGCATCAGCCACTACGTTCGACTTCCCAGGCTGGTATTTAATCTCACAGTCAAAATCCTTAAGTAGCTCCATCCACCGACGCTGTCTCATGTTCAAGTCAGGCTGCGAAAACAGAAACTGTAAACTCTTGTGGTCGGAGTATACCACAAACTGCTCGCCATACAGGTAGTGACGCCGGATCTTTAACGCAAAGACCACCGCTGCTAACTCCAAATCATGAACTGGGTAATGAGTCTCGTGCGGTTTCAACTGCCGTGAGGCATACGCAATGACTCTACCATTCTGCATCAACACACAACCCAATCCATTAAGCGAAGCGTCAGAACAAACAACAAAACCACCTGATCCGGACGGCAAATCCAACACAGGCGCATTAGTTAACTTTTCCTTGAGCAGTTGAAAAGCATTCTCACACTGATCAGTCCAAACAAACCGTTTATCCTTCTGGGTCAATTGGGTCATCGGCTTTGCTATAGAAGAAAACCCCTCAATGAAACGACGATAATAGCCAGCCAGACCTAAGAAACTGTGAATCTCAGACACATTTCTCGGTCGCTCCTAGTTCAACACGGCATCCACTTTACTGGGATCCACAGAAATGCCATCCGCTGAAATGACATGGCCCAGAAATACAACACGATCCAACCAAAACTCGCACTTGGAAAACTTCGCATACAACTGCTGCTCTCTCAACCTATGAAGAACCATTTCCAAGTGCTCCTTGTGCTCCCTCGGAGTCTTCGAGTAAACTAAGATGTCGTCAATAAAAACAATCACAAACTGATCTATGAACTATCGGAAGACTCGGTTCATCATATCCATGAAGACTGCAGGCGCGTTTGTCAACCCAAACGGCATCACCAAAAACTCAAAATGTCCGTACCTCGTACGAAACGCAGTCTTCGCGACATCTTGTTCCCTAACTCGGAGCTGATGGTACCCGGAACGAAGATCAATCTTAGAATACACCTCAGAACCCTGCAACTGATCAAACAGATCATCGGTTCTCGGCAACGGGTACTTATTCTTGACAGTGGCTTTATTCAACTGACGAAAATCAATGCACATCTGCATTGAGCCATCCTTCTTCTTCACAAACAAAATGGGCGCTCCCCACGGTGACATACTAGGGCGAATGAAACCCTTTTCCAGCAAATCATCTAACTGTACCTTGAGTTATCTCAACTCCACAGGCGCTAGACGATACGGGGCACGAGAAATTGGAGCTATGCCAGGCACCAACTCTATGCTGAAGTCTATCTCCCGTCTCGGAGGAAAACCAGGAATCTCCTCCGGAAACACGTCGGGGAAGTGTCGCACCACAGGAACGTCACTAAGCTGAACACTAGTAGAAGAAGATGCATCCAAAGCGTAAATCATAAAGCCAGCATTTCCCAAAGACAATAAGCTAAACATCTCCATCGCGGAGACAAACGGAATCTTCGATCTAGAGTCCTGGCCGTAGAAGTCCCACTTCTCGCCAGACAAAATCTTAAAGCGCACAATCCCATGGAAGCAATCCACGGAGGCCCTATAGTTGGACAGCACATCCATCCCAACTATGCAATCAAAATCCCAAAGCATCAAACGGATCAAATTCGCTAACAAGGCATGCTCACCAAACCGCAACACACAATCCAACAAAATCTCTTGCGAGAACAGGCTTACACCACCGGGGGTAGAAACAGATACAACATCGCGGAAAGGGACTGTACACAAACCATTCTCAACAACAAACGAATCATAAATAAACGAATGCGATGCACCGGTGTCAAACAACACACGAGCAGGAAAGTCAAAAACAAAACATGTACCTCCAATCACCCGGCTCGGTGTCTCCTCGGACTGCTCCCTTGTGAAGGCGTTAACCTGAGCATGCTGGGGTCCTGGAAAGAAAGGCTGAGACGACTGCCCAAAACGCGAAGGGCCAGGCTGCTGAAACGGCCTAAACAGAGTCTCACCAAAACGGGGCTGCTGAAACTACTGCGAACGGCCCCTAGACTGACCCCCACGACCCTGAGGCTGGGCCGCGGTCTGCTGTGATCCAGCTGACGGACACACTCTCGCAAAATGCCTGTACTGACCACAAAGGTTGCAGGAACCCTGCACACCAACACACTTCGTGGAAGGATGCTTTCCACCGCAAAAGCCACAAAACTCCACCCGAGAGCCGCTGCTACTCGAGCTGCCTGAACCAGAAGACCCTGAACCAGACTTCTTCTTAAATTGCTGACCGCGGGGTCGAAACCTCTGACGTCCAGACTGCTAAGCTACCTGCTGCTGCTGCTGCTGAGGAAAATGCGCGGACTGAGAACTCTGAGACGACTGAGCTCCCTGACCAGCGGGTCTACCACCCTGCACCGCCTGCGCTACCTGCGCGCACTACGGCTCCTCATGCCCTCCTCAATGTGGATAGCAGTATCCACGGCCTCAGCATACGACTTGGGCTTGCTTGTCAAAACGCTCTGGTACAGTTCTCCATTCAAGCCCTCCACAAACCTGGTACTCTTGGCCCTCTCCCGACCAACAACATGCGGAACATAAGCCAACAATGCAGAAAACCTGCGAGCATACTCGCGCACAGTCAACGAACCCTGCTCCAAAAACTCAAACTCCCGCTCACGGGCAGCAAAAATGCGCTACCTGCGCTCTGCGCGCACTACGGCTCCTCATGCCCTCCTCAATGTGGATAGCAGTATCCACGGCCTCAGCATACGACTTGGGCTTGCTTGTCAAAACGCTCTGGTACAGTTCTCCATTCAAGCCCTCCACAAACCTGGTACTCTTGGCCCTCTCCCGGCCAGCAACATGCGGAACATAAGCCAACAATGCAGAAAACTTGCGAGCATACTCGCGCACAGTCAACGTACCCTGCTCCAAAAGGACATACTCCTTCCTAAAGGTCTCACAGAAAACATCCCAAGAGAGCTCCACTCCAGTCTCCTCTAAGGTACGAGACGCACGTCGCCACCAACGCTCTGCGGCCTTCCTCAACAACAAGGTCACCAACCTCAACCGGAGATCATCGTCATACTGAGCCCGATCAAAAAGATGTATGACACTATGGAGCCACGAATCCGCATCCTCACTCGACTCATCGCCATTGAAGACAGGAGGATTCATCCTCTGAAATCGAGCTATGACCACATCCATTCTCTCTACCGGAGCCGGCGGAGCCTCAGCCTCCTCTTCTCCACTACTCTCAAAAGTATGACTAGGAGCACTATACTGATCATCGTTCTGTCCTCCTGATTCCTGGAACTGCCCCCTACCTCTACCACGATGTCTAGGAGGCATCTAAAACACTCAACAGGATAAGGAAAAACAGAACAGATACAGCATAGAAAGCATATAACAAAAAATATGCAGCACGTAAGTCACCTAAGTCAAGCACATGCAACACGCAACATTGTGCCTAGACTCAAGTGTGATCAAAGGAATTGAGATTATCCCAGTTTAAGCTCTGATACAAAAAATGTCAGGCCTCGTGCTTTAAACAGACAACACATGCGGATGCTATAAAAAAGTGGGTAAAATTTTCGCTTTTAGGCCCGACAATTTTAAACATATAATTTAAAATACAACAATACTTAAAATAAGTTTCCCAATTCATAAAACAACCAACAATAAAGCATACATAATTCAAACATGTATCAGACTCCCCTACGGGTACAACAACAAAGCGCAGGGCATCCCCCTGGCTAACTGATACATATATATAAGTATGCTATATGCAACTGGGACACGCTAGCCACCTCCTGGGGCACCACCAGCTGGGTTAAAACCACGACCAGCTGTAGAACCTGTGTTTCCTGAAAACAACGCAACAAAGAAACAAACCAAGCCTTCGAGGGACATGGGGTCAAACCCCAGTACGGAGAGCAACAATACAACAACAATAAACAGCAAGGAATAAAATGCAGATGCTATGCATGAGACATCGGATAGCAACGGAAGGCTCAACCTACAAGGGAGCTAAGGAACTCAAACATAGGTCCAAGAATTATCAACAACATACAGTGGCCACGGGGTGTGTTCAGTGTGGTAGTGAGCCACTCGCCATGACACTACACCCACTTACCAGATGCATCAAACAACTCAACCTGCTGTTGCCTCACCCATGAACTGTGGTAGTTAACCACTCGGCGCATGATGGCTACGATCCCAGCATGGAGATGAGAGTGCGGTATTGTCGCTCGCCCTCACATCCTGGTAAGAAACAACAACAATACAACAAGGTACAAAGACTACCAAAACTGGAAAAAGGAATACCATGCGTGTATGCAACATGCGGGAATACAAGCATATACACCTATGCAACACAGCAATAACACAATAGCATACAGAATCCTCAACAGGACACAACCAGCAGGCACGGCCATTCCACATACCAGCAACTACAATCATCCAAGCCATAACCTCGCTGTAATATAAGCTCAAATCTGTACCTTATACTGAGCAACAATTAACACTGCGAGAAATCCCGAAGACTCTGGTAAAAGCCTGTTAAACACACGGCATACACAACATAAATCTAACAGGTTGCTAATCAAGCTCACGACTGCTGATTCTCAATTAACGCTAAAACAATCGCAAAACAAACCAACGGCTGGTTCTCAAAACGGCGTCGCGCCAACTTACTCAAACGACGTCACACAGGATACTATACCAGCAGCTGGGTAACCAGTCGCAAGAACAAAACAATGCAACACTTCTCTCTCTGCTGGTTCCAGTCGAAACCTCAAAACGCAGCGTTGCAACTAACTCAAACGACGTCGCTCCACTGACATCATCAAATCTGATAGCAGCACTCGCTAATTACCAGCAGCAAGCTACAGCAACGAAAATCACTCGCAGCTGGACTCCCAGTCGCAACAACGAAACGACGACGTTTCCTCTTCGAGCTAAAGAAATGTTGACCCGCGTTGTCATCTGCTTCTGCTGAACAACCAGCAGACACACGCATGCAATTCCACCAGCTGGTACCAGACGCAACATCGAAACGACGTCGCGCCAACTAATCTAAACGCAGTCGTTTTAGTCCTCAACGCAACTATGCTAAAGCATCTGCTGATCACAACACGTGCAACCAGAATTCACGTAAATGACGGTGTTTCAGGAATCTCGTGCTGAAAACGCTTCTGCTGGATTCATCACCGACCAGCTGCTAGCTCACAAAACCAGCTGATACTCAAAAATCTCAAAAACACGAAAACTTCAAGAATTGCTCCAAATGCTATTTCAGACCCGAAAATGTAAACCAAACTCTCAAACAGAGATTCGACCAGCAGAAAACTCCCAAAAACCGATACAATCAACAAATAAATCTTAATACAAATCCAGGTCTCACAGCTCTCGCGATCGATCATCCCAAAGTTATTTATATATTTGATATATGTTGAATCCGCATGTTTTAAATTTTGATTTAAAATTGCATGAGACCAAATTTTCAAAAATAAAATCCCTCGTTTTAAATACGATTTAAAACTAATATCAAGATTAAAAGTTTATTCAATAAACTAAAGGGAATTTAAATCTATTTAAATTATCCCTACCTTCCATCAACAATGGGTGTACGTCGATGCTACCCGCATACATGGCCCGGCTCATATTATTGAGGGGGTTATGTATGCCGGAAAGCTGTCCACACCATTGACAATTGTTGTGAGTCGGTTGGAACTTCCTTTAACGTTGGCTCATATTATTGGGGACGTTAAGGGGACCGTCCTTCACGACTCGACATTGATGGGTCATCTTGACACGTGATGGTAAACGGCCCTTACTAGACGTGAGGTGAATACATGGAGGTTGCACCGGTTGCAATTGGAAACTACATTTTAGGGGTCATGGTTGGCTGATATTATTGGGACCATGATTGCCTGATTGGGATCCGTGTACCAACTAAGGGAACTTGCTTTCCCGATTTCATTAGGGGGTGGTGAAATCGTTAAAATAGTGGGAGGGTAATTCATAAAACTTAACGACCTTGTTTTATGTCTTAGCGTTATTTCATATATAGTTAATAATGTATGTCTGTTTTCTTTTCAGTATAACTGCATTTATAATGTCTTCGATCAAAAACCCACTCGCTGCTATACTGGATAGCAACAAGTTCACCGGTCTGAACTACCAAGACTGGCTTCGAAACCTCAACATTGTGTTGGCTTCGGAAAAACTTCTTTATACGATAGAGAAGAGCCATCCGAAGGAAGCCCCTGTCGATATCAGCCCTGAGGAGCTGGTGATGCTTCAACAATGGTGGGACGACGAGCTTAAGACTCGATGCTATGTGATGGCATCGATGTCCAACGAAATGTAACGGCGCTTTGAGAAGACAAAGTATGCTGCTGACATACTCTTTCATCTCAAGGAACTGTACGGGGAGAACTCTCGACATGAGAGGTTCACGGCTGTCAAGGAGCTTATGACGAGCCGCATGCGCGACGGGACTTCGGTCCGCGAGCATGGGGTTCGTATGATTGGGCTCGTTGAAAAGCTGTCGGGCCTTGATATCACACTTTCACACGAGCTGTCTTTGGATGTGCTTCTCCTCTCACTACCCGTTGCATTCGACCCCTTTGTGGTCAACTTCAACATGAACAAGCTGGCAGCCACCCTTGAAGAGGTGGTTAACATGCTTGTAGTGTTCGAAGGAACCATAAAGAAGGACAAGCCCGTCCTCCTCATGGGCTCTTCTTCCTCTGCGAAGAAGGGGCCCAGACACAAGGGTAAGAAGCGTTCTGCCCTTGCGAAGGAGGAAAAGCCCACTAAGAAGCCAAAGCAAATGCTTCCAAGCCGAACAAGTCTGAGGATGTTTGCCACCACTGCCACAAGCCTGGGCATTGGAGGAGGAACTGCAAGGAGTACCTCGAGCAGTTGGGAACTGCGAAAGGTATGTTATATATCGAAATAAATATGTCTCCTAATTCGAATTCTTGGGTACTTGATACCGGATGTGTCTCATATCTGCAATGATTTGCAGGTGATGACAAGAAGCCGACGTCTTAGAGAGGGTGAGACCCACTTGAGACTGGGCAATGGAGCAAGAGTTGCTGCAGTAGCTATAGGAGATGTTTTTATTTCTGTCTTCAAATTTTAAGTTGTTATTGAAGGATGTTTATTTGTTCCCGAATTAATAAAGAACATTATTTCTGTTTCTATGCTTGATAGTGATGGATATTCTTGTATGTTTGCTAATTCGATTTTCAATATTTACAAGAATGAATGTTTAATCGGTATTGGGGAATGCGAAAACGATCTATACACCTTAAAATTAAAACCAATTCCAACGCGCGATTTGGAAACACATACAACAACAATTAAAAGGAAATATGATAGCTTAAACCCAGCACAACTTTGGCACGCTAGGCTAGGTCATATTTCTCTAAGTAGGATGAACAAATTAGTTAGGAGTGACATGTTTGATCTGTCAGACATTAACTCCCTACCGACTTGTGAATCTTGTCTCAAGGGAAAGATGACTAAACAACCCTTCAAGGGTAAGCCTGAACGTGCCCAAGGCCTATTGGATTTGATCCATACTGATGTGTGTGGCCCACTTAGTATCGATACTAAGTACGGTCACACGTACTTCATCACCTTTACCGATGATTACTCTAGGTATGGGTACTTGTACTTAATGAAGCACAAGTCTGAATCCTTTGAAAGGTTCAAAGAATTCAAGGCTGAAGTAGAAAATCAATTAGGCAAAAGAATAAAAGCACTTCGATCCGATCGAGGTGGTGAATACTTAAGTGCTGAATTTCAAGACTATCTGAAAGAGAATGGGATTCTCGCACAGTGGACCCCTCCGGCCACACCACAGCTCAATGGTGTAGCGGAGCGTCGTAATCGAACTTTGATGGACATGGTTCGATCTATGATGAGCTTCACTGAGCTTCCTACCTCAATTTGGGGCTATGCGCTCGAAACGGCGGTAATGTTGTTGAACAATGTCCACACCAAGGCAGTGGATAAGACTCCATATGAGATGTGGATGGGCAAACCACCCAAATACTCATACATGAGGATTTGGGGATGTCCTGCTTACGTGAAGCAGACAGTGGGAGATAAACTGGATACGAGATCCATCTTATGTTACTTCGTTGGGTATCCAAATAATTCCATTGGATACTACTTCTACTATCCCAGTGAAACAAAAGTGTTTGTTTCTAGGAATGCCACCTTTATGGAAAGGGAGTTCTACTTGATAGAAAAGGCAAGATAGTAGAACTCGAAGAGGTTCGAGAACCAATTGAAGTACCAAGTGAATATCCCGCACCTACAGAGCCAGTACTAGAAATGGTCGCACCTAGGAGATCCGAAAGGGTTCCTATCCTGAGAGATATGGTTTCCTCCTTGAATATGATCAAGGTGATCAAGTTGTTGGATCTGATCCAAGAACTTTCAAGGAGGCAATTTCCGATGCTGATTCTAATTTGTGGCTTGAAGCAATGCAGTCTGAGTTTGACTCAATGCATGCGAACCAAGTTTGGACTCTTGTTAATCCTCCCGAAGAAATTGCCCTATTGGGTGTAAATGGGTATACAAGAGGAAACTTGGGCCTGATGGTAAGGTAACGACCTACAAGGCACGACTAGTCGTGAAAGGTTACACTCAAAGGCAAGGTGTTAACTATGATGAAACCTTTTAACCAGTCGCAATGTTCAAGTAGATTAGAATCTTACTAGCCATATCCGCATGGTACGACTATGAGATATGGCAAATGGATGTGAAAACTGCGTTCCTTAATGGAAACATTAAGGAAGAGATCTATATGACGCAGCCTAAGGGTTTCACATCTGTAGGAAGGGAGCATAAGGTATGAAAACTTCAGAGATCGATCTACGGTCTCAAACAAGCATCGAGAAGTTGGAACCTGAGATTCGATGAAACAATTAAGGAATTTGGTTTCATCAAGAATCCCGAGGAGCCATGTGTATATAAGAAGGTAGTTAAAAGCGCTGTGACATTCCTCGTACTTTATGTTGATGACATTCTACTCATTGGGAATGATGTAGGAATGCTGCAGTCAACTAAAGTATGGTTGTCTAGTAGATTCTCGATGAAGGACATGGGTGAAGCATCCTATATTCTTGGAATACAGATCTATCGGGATAGATCGAAACGGATGCTCGGACTCACCCAAGCCACCTACATCGATACCTGATGGATCTGTGTAAACAGATCCTGATTAAGTTTTGAATTACACAAAACCTGTTATTGTGTTTCTAACAATTCTACTTAGTGTACAGATTTTAGGATCGAAGAAGAAGATGAACAGTAGCAGAATTTGTCCAGTCGATGGTTCACAAGAAAAAGATCAGCAGCTGGTTTGATTCATCATTGTAAACGGCAGCTGGATTGACAATGGAGACGTCCAAAGTTGAGTCAGTTGTTCGTAATCAGGCGGAGGCCAATTTAGATCAGTAGCTGTGATAGTTGCTAAAGCTGGAGAAAGGATCGAAGGAGAAGATGAACAGTGGAGCGCTAACAAGAGCTGGTATCAGCAATGATGACGTCAGCAATCAGTTGGAAGAAGCTGCGAGCAGCAAAGATGACGTCAGCATTGCTGATTGAAAGAAATCGAGATTCAGCAACCATGACATCAGCATATCTACTGGAGGAAGCTATGAGCAGCAGAGATGACGTCAGCAATCAGCAGTTGAGCCAAAGCTATCAGCAGTTGAGTAGAGAAGCGCAAGAACTGGATTCAGCAATGATAACGTCAGCAGTGTCGTCATCACATTCAGTAGGAAGCTACAGTGATCAGCAGTTGAGCAAAAGCTATCAGTAGTTTGTGTATCGAGCTGTCAACAATTTGTGTATAGAGGAATGGAGCAAAAGCTGTCGACAGCAAGGAGTTGAACAATATATAAGAAACTGTCAACAGATATTGAAACAGTGCAAAGAACGCTTGCTGACAACAGTTATCGTAACAGTGAA
>KQ987414.1:246534-294607 GCA_001598015.1 Dorcoceras hygrometricum
AGCATATCTACTGGAGGAAGCTATGAGCAGCAGAGATGATGTCAGCAATCAGCAGTTGAGCCAAAGCTATCAGCAGTTGAGTAGAGAAGCGCAAGAACTGTATTCAGCAATGATAACGTCAGCAGTGTCGTCATCACATTCAGTAGGAAGCTACAGTGATCAGCAGTTGAGCAAAAGCTATCAGCAGTTTGTGTATCGAGCTGTCAACAGTTTGTGTATCAAGGAATGGAGCAAAATCTTTCGACAGCAAGGAGTTGAAGAATATATAAAAAACTGTCAACAGATATTGAAACAGTGCAAAGAACGCTTTCTGAGACAACAGTTAACAGTGAACGTTGCAATAGACATTCAGCTGTTGACAGTAGTGTTAACAAACATTCAGCTGCTGCATAAATATAGAACACAACACGACGAGTGTCTACTGCTGAGTTTCAATCAGCCCGTTTAGGAGCATTTCCCAGTGTGTGAGATTAATTGTTTACGAGAGTTGTGCTTACACTGTAAATCTCACACACACAGAGATTCATTCACAGTCATTAGTGAATGAATCTCAAACCCATTTCAATCAGTTCCCGTCCAAGCACGATGAAAGCAGTAGACCGCCATTAGAGAGGAGAGCATAACGAGTGTCTACTGCTGAGTTTCAATCAGCTTTTAGGAGCATTTCCCAGTGTGTGAGATTAATTGTTTACGAGAGTTGTGCTTACACTGTAAATCTCACACACACAGAGATTCATTCACAGTCATTAGTGAATGAATCTCAAACCCATTTCAATCAGTTCCCGTCCAAGCACGATGACGTTAAACTTTGTGTTTGTAGCCTTTCTCACATAGGCGTAAAACAAGTGAGTGAACAGCCATGGGCTGGTAGAGTTTAGGAGTTCTCGTAGCTGTTGGTGGCGGGATTGGGTCTGTACACGTTGTATAGATCAAATCTTCTAGTGGAGCCTTTCGAGGTGGAAGAAGGGGAGATGTAGGACATTGAAGTCCGAACTTCCAGAAACAAATCTTGGAGTATTGTATTCTTTAAGCTTTCAGCACTTGCATTTATATTCAGCATTCTCGCATAACGCATACTCAGTTAGCACACTTGCACAGTTGAACAGATTTATGTACAACATAAATCTGTTTGATTTGTTTTAAAATATAGGATTCAGTTCTGGTGTTTTCCGCATGTTTTATTAACATACCAGATCTGTCTCCGGTGCTCTCACTTTTAAGTGTTCAAGAACAAGAGGTATTGCACCTCCAGTGTTTTGGCAGCGCAATATTTCAAAAGTGTTTAACAGTAGCCCTTGCTAACTCTTAGTTCCTGATTTTCGGACCCAATAATACCATAATTAAGCGGTTCTCTATGGAAGAGTCCAAGACAGGACACCTACGTATGTGCCACGGGGTCACTCTATCCAATTCTATGTGTCCGAAGACTGATGAGGAGATAGAGAGCATGGCACGTGTGCCATATGCCTCGGCAATAGGTAGTATTATGTATGGCATGATCTCAACTAGACCGTATGTCGCATATGCTCTGAGTGTCACGAGCCGCTACCAGGCCAACCCCGGCCAATTGCATTGGAAGGATGTGAAGGATATTCTTAAGTACTTGCGAAGGACTAAGAATATGTTCATGGTCTATGGGGGTGGTGAACTGAAATTGGAAGGCTACACTGATTCTTGCTTCCAATGTGACTTGGATGATTCGAAGTCTACCTCTGGATTTGTATTCATGCTCAATGGGGGTGCTGTCTCTTGGAAGAGTTCCAAGCAAGACACCATCACGGATTTAACCACTGAGGCTGAGTACATCGCAGTATCAACTGCTGCTAAGGAGGCGGTTTGGATAAGGAATTTCGTCCAAGAGTTGGGCGTCATTCCTGATGGAGTTGGTCCAGTCCCGGTGTACTGCGACAACACGGGTGCCGTTGCGCAAGCAAAGGAGCCTAGGTCTCACCAAAGATCCAAACATATACTGAGGAAATACCACATAATCTGTGATATTGTGACTAGAGGTGACATAGAAGTTGAGAGAGTCGCCTCTGCGGACAACGTTGTTGATCCACTTACGAAGCCCTTGCCGGGACCGTTGTTTGAAAAACATCACGAAACAATGGGACTGCGTTTGATGAGTAGTTGGCTATAGGGCAAGTGGGAGATTGTTAGAGTAGATGCCCAACTAGCCAACTTGTGGCGTGTGGGTTTTATAGACTCTTGTATATTACAATCTTTATATATGATATTCGCATTTATTTATGGAATTATTTATTTTCATTATGATTAGAATGCACCATAGTGTATGCTAGATGTGATAGTGGATATGATGGCTATCATGAAACACATCTAATACTCACTATGCATTCTGAACTCGTTCCTAGTCGATTGGGCAGTCAAAATGAGGATAAGGCCGCCCGAGCTAGAGACTAGTATCTGCGATGCGAAGTACCATGTTTCATTGGTAGGGAACATTGTGATGTTCTGAGCATGCAGATTCGGGATATATGTGTTGAAAGGACCGTACTGTACGCTAACCACGACCAACTGGTTCTTGCAGGCACTATCAGTGATACCTAGGGGATCATGGCGCGATGTTGCTAGGCGCTTTACCATGATCCGTTGGGCAAGTCCGAAATTGTGATTTCAGAGCCGCAATGGTTGTGGGCCCACGGCTAGCTGTATCCCTGAACCATTGAGGGTCACGCAAGTACTGGATTCATGATTCTCGCACGGAAACTGAGCTCAATGTGTTGAGCATACGAAGAGGATTTCAGGGAGTGCGACTTCCTAAAAGTCAACAGGGGTCAAATTGTGATTTCCCGCTGTTGAGGGGCAAAACGGTAATTTTGGACTAGGTATCTAAAAAATGGATTTTCACATCATAATATTCAGTTTTGGAAACTGAGACGATCGATCCGATCTGATCGGCGATCGGAGTTGTAATGAAGTCGCAGTGATGGATATCGTCATTTGGACCCGGGCCCGTTGGGCCGGTCCAAGTCCATTGCTATTCTACCTATAATAGACTTAGGGCTTCATTACAATACACACAACACAACTCATAACCTAGCCTCCATCTAGACCACTCGGCCGCCCCTCTCATCTCGCCCCCTCTCTCGGCCGCTCCGCCGCCCAAGTGCCGCCGCCCCGCCGCCGCATACATTGATCGGACTTGTTCCGATCAGCTTGACGAGGAGTTTCCGTCCGTGCCAAAATCTGTCAGCTTTCTAGTGCATGCTGATTGGAGGAAGATTGTTTCCGGTCGTTGACCTGATTGACGATCTACCGCCGCCTACAGTTTGAAGTTCCGGTTTCCTCGTGAAACTGGTCGGAGCCAGGCGCCTATACGCCAGCAAGGTAACTATCTTCGAACACCCTATGAATGTTTGTAGATTTATTATTAATGTATTGAACACTTTCCGGGCAAAGTTTTGTTTTTCCGCTGCGCCCCGGGAAGTGGGATCCGGATCCGCCACCATATGCCAACAGCATAGCATCTGCATATTACTTGTTGCTTTCCGTTAGCTGTTTTATGTTGCTCTCCGTACTGGGGTTTGACCCCTGTCCCTCTGAGGCTTGGTTGTTTGTTTGCCTGTATGTGTTTTCAGGTTATCATGGTTACTCTGCCGGTCGTGGAGTATACCCAACTGGAGGTGCCCCAGGAGGTGGTTAGAGTGTCCCAGTTAGCGTATAGCATATTATGTATCAGTACTATTAGCCGGGAGTTGTCCTGTGCTTTGTAGTAGTTGTTGTTTGGTACTTGATATATGGGTTAATGCCGTACTGTTTTACTGAATTGAGTTGGTAAACTGGGATATTTTTTGAGTATTGTTGTTTTTAAATTATATGTTTTATTCGTCAGGCCAAAGCGAAAATTTAAGCCACTTTTGTATGCTTCCGCTATTGTTTTGCGTGGTTTAACTCTGTATTGTGAACGAGGCCTGACATTTTTGGTATCATAGCTTAAGCTGGTATAAGCTCGATTTCTTTGATCACACTTGAGTCTAGGCACAGTGTTGCTTGTTGCATGTGCTTGATTATGTGATTTTATGTGATCTATGTGATATATCTGTTGCTGTGTGACCTTGCCCTCTTAGTGCCTTCGTAGATGTCGCCTAGACGTAGGGGTAGAGGTAGAGGGCAGTTTCAGGAAGAGTCCGAAGGTCAGAATGAGGAAGTGCAGCGTAGTGTTCCTCGTCGTGGACGCGATAGACAGGTTGACTTGGAGGTAGATGAGCTGGCAGCCCGTGTAGACGATATGGAACTAGTGATGGCGAGGTTTCAACGGATGAATCCTCAGACGTTCAATGATGATGAGCCTAGTTCTGACGCTGAGTCTTGGTTGCAGCATATTACTGGATTGTTCGATCGTGTCAGGTATGATGATGAGCGTAGGCTGAGTTTAGCTACGTTTCAGTTGAGGAGAAGTGCCGAGCGTTGGTGGAGAGATGCTTCTAGGACTCTCGAGGAGACAGGTGTGGGGATTTCATGGAGTAGCTTTTGTATGGCCTTTCGTCATGAGTACGTTCCGGAATCTTTTGTGAGCGCTAGGGAGCATGAGTTCGATAACCTGGTTCAGGGTTCTATGTCCGTGGGAGAGTACGTCCGGAGGTTCTCTTCTCTTCTTGCCTATGTTCCGCATGTTGCTGGCCGAGAGAAGGCGAAGAGGAACAAATTCATGGAGGGGATCAATGAAGAGATGTATTCTTTTGTGTTGGCGGGTTCACCGGCGAGCTATGCAGAAGCGGTGGACAGGGCTATAGACATTGAGGAAGGACTGCAAAACCGTCGGTTACGTGTTAGGCCGCAAGGAGTGCAAGGTGGTCGTCCCGTGGTTCCAGGACTGCAACCTTCCCAGTCTGTGCAGTCGTCTCAGCCACCCCAGTAGCAGAAAGTAGCCCAACAGCCTGGACATCAGAGGTTTAGACCTTGATGGTCCCAGAAATAGGATCACTAGGCAAATACGAGTTCAGAACGGGGGGGGGGGGTTGAATGAACTCCTTCGATTTTTCTATTTCAAAACTCTTTTAAAATGTTTGGATCTCAGTTTTATGCAAACTTCTCAGCCAACAATATATGTGCGGAAAAAGGCCGATTGGTTTGTGAACAGTGAGTAATGTGCAACAATAAATAAATGCTGTTATGTAAAAGATAAGGGATCAGAGATTTGTTTCTGGAAGTTCGGATATCAATATCCTACGTCTCCCCTTCTTCCTCCTCGGAAGGTATCACTAGAAGACTTTGATGAGAGTAGCACTTCTACAAACACCCGATCCCGTAACCCGCAGCTACGAGAACTCCTAGCACTTCACAACACTTTCACGCAGACTTCGCTGCTGGTTTACAACACTTGATAGTTTTTCGAACTTCTTAACTAAGACAGTTCGTTACAGACTCAATGGATATGACAATGAAAACACGTATTTAGAGACTGTAAATATCTTCTGGTTTAAACAATGAAACTCGATTACAACAAGGTAACCAGAAGATTGACTCGAAGGTATTTCAATGAAGATCAAACGATAGGTTCTTCGAGCCTTTGAGCTTTGAATGCTTTTTAACGATGTGTAAGCTCTGTATTGATTTTGGCAGCGTGACAGCAATAGATAGATAGCGAAGTGTGTTTTCTTCAACACTGCTGCTGATATATATAGGCTCCGATTGCAAAGGTCATTTAATTCTCCAAAGGAAATGAATCCCGTTTGAATTACTGCCAAAATCGTACACCGTAATTCCTGCTCCACTACCAGGTAAATTGCTCATTGATAGAGCCAATTTGTCTTCTTTCCATATTTGTGCAAGCATGGAGAAACGGCCTCTGTACACTGTACTATTTACCCAAAATAGTACCTAACTTGTCTCCTTAATTCCAGGCAACTGTACGATCCTACGAATCTTTTCCAAATGAGTGAACGATCGTATTTTGAATCAATTTGAGCTTGCGCCTGAAATAACTTTGATAACCAGCACTTACTTCATCAACGATGTCAAAGATCTTCGACTGAAATAACACTCGAAAGAATTCATCTGCTGATATACATTTGTGTTTTTCCATCGACTGATTCCTTTAGCGTTAAAATGATGTCGTGTCAACTTATTCAAGCGACACCGTTTTGCTATCTTTGAAATGCATCTGCTGGTTAACAACATGTAGTGCACCTGCTGGTTGAAGTTCACTGTAGCTATCTGCTGAAATGTATGAACTGATGAACAACCAACTGTCTGCTGATATGCTTTGAACAAAGCATCTGCTGAATTGTCTACGCCAATCAATACGCTGTCGTATCAACTTATCCAAACGTTGTCGCTTCGACTTATCCAAACGCTGTCGTTTCGCAATCTTCAACTACACAGACTAAACAACTGCTGATCTCTCAAATATGTATCTGCTGATTACTCTTCTTTGATCAACTGCTGATATGCAACAGTGCACTCCAACTACGTCGTTCCAACTTACTTAGACGATGTCGTTTAACACTCCTTACAAAAACACGCTAAGACTTATGTTCCTGTTGAATGCTCGTAAGGAATCTATCTGCTGATTTCTTGCAAGGATTGTATCTGCTGAATATCTCAAACCGTTCATCTGCTTATCGCATACCAACTGCTGATTTCTCACGAATACCTCAACTGCTGAAATACCACTTGTCGTTAGATAAATATTCTCCTGTAGAATGCGACAACTGATTGTCCAATATTATCTTGTCTTATTTTTGTTATCACCAAAACTAATAAATATTGTCCTAACAATTTCTCCCTTTTTGGTGATGACAAAACTTCAGCAACCGAGACAAAAGATATGAAAAAATAAATTGCACACTATCTGTTGGAATGCAAATTTCATTAACCAACAAACTTGTACAAAAGATGTGTACAAAGATTATCAGCAGAAAATGCTAAAATAATCTCTTCTTATCCTTTTCAACGCTCTCGCTTCTCTTCTTCTTCTTTCTCTGTCACGCTCCGCTGCTGCTTGTCTCTCAAGTAATGCTCTGTTAGCATCAGCATCCAGCACTGTATGAACAATATGTCTCAGAGCCATTTCAACTCTTTGCGCAAATGTTGGAGTCCTCTCAGCACTGGCACTAACTTGAACATTCGCAGGCTATTGGAGTCCTCGGCTGCCACTTTCCCCCTTTTTGTCAGCACTGCCCCGATGAATATAATCAACAAGCTCGCTCAGTTGGGCATGAATAACATTATGATTTTCTTGTGCCTGACTTTGGAATTCGAGAAGCTGGTGGGAAAGGGCTTCCTTGGTGGCCTCAGCATCCTTTTGAATGACATTTAAGCGAGAGTCCATAATGTCCACTTTGGCATTCACTTCTTCCACTTCCTTACGAACATCCGCCAATCCGACAAAGATAGAAGCATTTTGAGCCAAAATATTCTTGCGGAATTCGTTAAAGCGCATAGTCTGGACATCATCAATGTTGCGGCCTTCTTGGCGTGCTTCCTGAGATAGATTTTTGAATATAGCGGCTTGATCGCTCAGGGAGTCACGAAGGACTTGCTCAATCTTATGTAGCCTGGATGAAATGTCACTTTGAGACTCATTAATCTGCTCTGAAAGAATAACTTGAAGATCAGCAAGAGAAGCAGAGAAATCTTGAGAAACAGGAGGTAGAGAAGACACAGTAGCATCTACATCTGTCGTATCAAAGCGCAAGGAAGAAGAACTGTCAGTAGACGTTGGAGAAGACGGACGCTGATCTAGAGAAAACTGTACACTGGGAACAACTGACGCAGCAAAAGATCTCTGTACACTACGAAACGTTGTTATTTCTAACGCAATTGAAGAGAGAAAATATGAAATATCTGCACTTGGAAACCAATTAAATACACTGAAATCAACGAATATGGAGCAAAACTGAGATACTCTGAATGCAAAAACTGGAGACCGGCTAGGAGCAATTCTAGAAACTGGTTCAACCAACTGCAAAGACCTGCAAAACTGAAGAGAGCCAGCCGGAAGAAGTCTCTGCGAAGCGCAAAACTCAACAACTGCTAGACAAACATCAGCCCATCGCTTCGTCATCAGCCTGAAAAATACACTCACTGTAGGGAGATTGTCATCATATTGTCGCTGACGAGGAACTTCATTAGAGATTACCAGCTGGGGAATCTTCACCCATCGATCAGTGCAAGGTTCAACAATCCACTCTCCATTAACATATAGCATTGTTCTAATCCAGCACCTGGATGGAGTGAGGGTGTTGTTTCGGGCAATGATGGCGCCTCGATCTCTTGGGCTCCCCTCAAAAATTTTTGAACAACAGGGCTTTTTCCAGATAAGACCATGAGTGCGCGCCTCCTTTGCCAATTCCTCCAAAAACCAAAGATAGGTCTGAAAGCAGCTCTATAACTTGGATATCAACCGCCGAGGATCCTTGGCCAGGAGCAAAATTGGCCCTCCAAGCATCCAAAAACTTCCAGACCAAAACTTGTCTATACTTTAGCAAAATATAATATTTCCGCTGAATGGCTACCTGAGGAGACTCTATTTCTCCCCAGTACAAAACTTGCTCTTCCTTCTTGTACATCTCCTCAAAATTTATTGTAGCCAGTTTCTTTAAACTGAAAGAATTAAGGAATTGAGCAACTTCATCAATAACCTTGGCACGCAGTTCCACCAATAAATCAATATCTGCGCAAATCAAAAAGAAATGCTCCCGAGCTGGATTGCCCCTAATCGGGTCTTTCTCCACCAAAATTTCCTTTCCTTTATCATCGGCAGGAATGCGAGGAAGATTTTTTAGAAACCAGGTCCACTTAGTGACGCCTGGAATCTTTATCGTTTTGCCCATCATAATCTTTGTAATTTCCATGCTGAAAGAGGGCAGAGGAATATCGACTGGAATCGTCAAAATAATATCGTCCAGCGACATCTGCTCATCAGCACTGAGCATATCATCAGTAGAGATTGGAGCCAACGATTCCTGGACCTACTGATCTCCATCAGCAGGGGCAACATCCATAGTTGCTATTTCTTCATCAGTGTCACTCGCAGTGACCACTGGTCGTTCAGCCTCCCATTTTGCAACTAGATCTTCATAGGGAAGATCATATCAAAGTTTCTCGTCAGTGGCAACTGGTTGAGCTTTATCATCAGGTGCGTCAACTGCCCGAGTTTCATCAAGCACCTGCTGAATTATTAAATCCACATCATCAGCAGATGGGTACCTTATCTCCTCAACAGCTGATGGCTCCGCTACCTGTTGAATAGGTATAGCCTCTTGCGCAACCGCTACCATTCCACGGTAGAAAGAGAAGAAACAGATTTCTTCTTAATAGTCCTCTTCTTCTTAGGCACTGCTGCTCCAACATCAGCAGCAGGTCTTTTCTTTGAGGCAGCCCTTTGATTTGCTGCCCCAGTAGCTTCCTCGGCACCGTCTCGATCATTGATAGAGACAAAACGATGCACAGTCTTTTTAGAAAGGATTTTGGAAGCAGGGAACTCTGAAGAGGCGCCTAATTCCAAATTAGGAATATTCGCCAGCAAAAGACTGATTTGGATAGCGAAGCCCTTGGCTTGCTTGGATCCCGGAGTCACCATCTTCTTCAAAATGCTGAACAAAAACTTAGCCCAGTTCATCCGAACACTGCAAACAACGGCCGTAATCAACAAAGTAAGTGTAAAAACACTACTGCTGATTTGATATTGCGCTGAGGGTGGCAAGTGCTGATAACTTATAAGCACCAGCAGTATACACGCAACTGCTGAGTATGTCCAGCAGCAACATGTTCTGCTGACGTCACGCTTATTAAATCAGCACCTGGTTCCCCTTACGACTAATATCCTCCAAACGCAGGAAACGCTTATTTCAGCAGGTAGGCTAGTCGTTCCCCCTGAACAACAAACCTGCTGCTGATTTAAGCAATGGCTTATCAACCTGCAAAAGCGTTAGTACACAAACAATTAAGGCAACTCAAGAAGACCTAAAGAGTTTATAAAATAAGAAAACTTAGCGTCCGGCAGAGGCTTTGTGAAAATATCAGCTAATTGCTGCTCAGTTGACACATACTCCAGCCGAACGTCCTTCTTTAGCACGTGGTCTCTTATAAAGTGATGCCTTATATCGATGTGCTTGGTTCGTGAGTGCAGTACAGGGTTCTGGGTGATTGCAATTGCACTTGTGTTGTCACATAGAATAGGAGCTTCAGAAGAATCAATGCCATAATCCTTCAATTGATGTTGAATCCACAGGATTTGTGCGCAACAACTGCCAGCAGAAAGATATTCCGCTTCAGCAGTTGATGTGGCAATTGACGTTTGCTTCTTACTAAACCAAGAGATCAGTCGATCCCCTAAAAATTGACATGTTCCACTTGTGCTCTTGCGATCAATCCTGCAACCTGCGGAATCAGCATCACTGTACCCAATTAGTTCAAAGCCGGAGTCTTTGGGAGACGAAAGACCCACGTTAGGAGTACCCTTCAAATATTTCAATATACGCTTTACAGCAATGTAATGCGATTGCTTTGGCTCTGCTTGAAATCTAGCACACATACAGACAGCAAACATGATGTCTGGTCTGCTAGCAGTTAAATATATCAAAGAGCCTATAATACCACGATACAAAGATACCTCAATGGCAGTTCCAGCTTCATCTTTGTCGAGTTTGATCGTGGATCTAGGTACAAGTTGGCCAAACTTTATACGTTTAAACTGATTTAATTCTTCCTGCATAGCTTCTATCCAGCTTGGGTATGCTAAAGCTTCATCTATTTGTTTGGGTTCTATATGTGAGATGAATGCAGAATCAAAAAGATCGTGAGATAGCTGGCCTCTAGTGCGAACAGAGGATTCGAAATCACCTATGACTTGCTCAGGTGGATGATTTCTATTCCACCGAAGATCAAGTCCAATGGGATTTGATTGTTGTTCCCCCTGAGTTGCTGGATGAGTCGCAGCTACTGGATCAGCAGATGTCAATTGATGTTGTGAATCGCTAGCTTGTGCGTCTGCTTCCTGCTGGTAAGAAGTGCTCGCTGCTGGTACATCAGCAGGTGGCCTAGAGGTGCTGTCTGCTGGTTCACCAGCAGGTAGCCTTGATGCTTGTTGAATATCTCTTGCGACTGATTGATCAGCAGGAGATACCAATTGACAATTTCTCGCGACTGGTGGTCCAGCAGGTAAACTTGATGTAACTTGGGAATTGCTTGCTGCTGGTTGGCCAATCGATGGTTGAGCGTCGTCTGCTTGTATATTGCTTTGATTCTTCGACGCTTCTTCACCAGCAGCTGGTGCACTTGTAGTTCGATCCTGCGGCTGATCCATGTTAGTTAAATCAATAACAACTGGATTACCTGCTGGATCTTGTTGAACGTTGTTGTGCGGTGTGACCACTGCTGATTGTTCCTCTTCAGCTGATTCTCTTTGTGCCACGTCATCGTCTAAATCCTCAAGAGATGTTGATTCCAAACGTGAACATAAATCGTGAAGGCTTGCAGCTGAGTTGGATTTGAAGCTTGTTTCATCAAACACGACATGTGCTGATTCTTCAACCGTTAAGCTTCTGCTGTTGAACACTCTGTATGCTTTGCTTACTGCTGAATATCCTAAAAAGATACCTGCATCAGATTTTTGTTCAAAAGCTGTTAGATGCTTCTTGCCATTATTATGAATGAAGCACTTGCATCCAAACACCCTGAAATAAGAAATATCATCGTGAAGGCTTGCAGCTGAGTTTGACTTGAAGCTGGTTTCATCAAACACGACATGTGCTGATTCTTCAACCGATAAGCTTCTGCTGTTGAACACTCTATATGTTTTGCTTACTGCTGAATATCCTAAAAAGATACCTGCATCAGATTTTGGTTCAAAAGCTGTTAGTTGCTTCTTGCCATTGTTGTGAATGAAACATTTGCATCCAAACACCTTGAAATAAGAAATATCAGGCTTCTTGCTATTCCAGATCTCATAGGGTGTTTTATCATGCATCTTATTTATCATTGATCTGTTCTGAGTATAGCATTTCTGTATTAACTGCTTCTGCCCAGAATTTTTGTGAAATGCCTGAATAAGCAATCATGGATCTAGCAGCTTCTTTTAAAGTGCGATTTCTCCTCTCAGCTAGGCCATTTTGCTGAGGAGTTCTAGCTGCTGAAAGCTCATGCTTTATTCCAATGTCATCCAGATAAGAAGATAATTTTTGATTTAAAAACTCTGTTCCTCGATCACTTCTTATCCGGTTGACTGTACAAGATTTGTCATTTTGCAAACGTTTTAAAAGCCTAATCAACTGGTCAGCGGTATCATATTTTGCATTTAAAAACACCACACAAGTATATTTGGAAAAATCATCAACAACTACTAGGGTGTAGTTCATTCCCCCAAAGCTGGTTATAGAAACAGGACCAAAAAGATCCAAATGCAAAAGCTCTAAGCTTCGGGAAGAACGTTAACCGCCTTTTGTTTTGAAAGTAGATTTAATTTGCTTTCCCAGCTAACAAGCTGCACAAATCTTGTCCTTAGAAAAAGATATTTTTGGCAGACCAGAAATCATATCATGCGCACTCAATTTCGCAATAGTTTTGAAATGCAAATGATTCATACACTGGTGCCACAACCAGCTCTTGGAAGAGCCAGCTGCAAGACACAAGTGTTCAGACTTCACTTGCTCTAACCAGTTGATAACCTAGGTGTTCCCAGAACGCTTACCCACCAACACGGTTAGACCAGTTGAGTCCTGAACTGTGCATGTGTGTTGTTGAAAATTAACAAGGAAACCTTTGTCACAAAGTTGACTAATGCTAATCAAGTTGTAACGCAAGTTATCAAAAACTAGAACATCAGAAATAGAAATGTTACCATGGGTATGTTTACCCTTACCCACAGTGTTACCATATGCGTTATCTCCGAAGACAATTTCGCTCCTTTGTGTGGGATCACATCTTTCAGTAGCTTCGGGTTTCCAGTCATATGTCTTGCGCAACCGCTGTCCAGGTACCATATTTTTGATGTGTCTGCTGGTTCGTACCTGCTGACCTGCACGCAAGAAAATCACTTTTGGTACCCAATTTTACTTGGGTCCTGATTGGATTACCCCTTTCGGGACCCAGATTTGAATAATCCTTACGGTTTTTCCAGTTCTAGGATCCACGAAAGTATGTGCAAAATCACGTGCTGGTCTTTTGAGTTTCGGTTTCATACTTTGATCATGTTGATCTCTCCTCTGCTGAAACTTTTTCCAACCCGATTTAACCTTCTTTGAGTTATGCCACGACTGGTTAGGAACAAATGGTTTTTGACTAGCTTTCGCTTTGTCTTTATCCAATCTGTTCTTTAGCCAGTTAGGCTTGGAACTCTCAGGTTTTGAAAAGCCGATACCAGCTTTTCCATTTTCGCTCAGCTTTGGAGAGTTTTGATTATCATATTTCACCGACTCAAGGCAGTTATATATCATGTCAGCTTTGACAAAGCTCATTTTATTGAACTTGTCATAGGCTGATCGTGATTGAGTACTTGACTCTCCTTCACTGAACTCACTATTGTTGAATCCAATACCAGTCTTATCACTGGCTTGCTTTTGATACTCGCTTAGTTTGTGAAGGACTTTAGAAGAATGATTCCAGGAGCTCACCAATTGATTCAATCCTTCAATTTCAACTTTGAGCTCGCTGGTCTCATTTTTCAGCATCTCGTTCTCAGCTTGTAGCTTACTCAACTCAGTCTTTAAAATGTCAATATCCTCAAACTCATCAGAATTTGAGTCAATCGAACTACTCTTGAGACTCATGTTTTCAGCTTTAGCTTCCTCGAATGAGTAAGAAAGCTTCCTGTACTCTTTGACCATGTCATTTAGTGCTGTCTTCATCTTCCTTCGCTTGATCTTTCTTTTTACTTGTCCTTGGACTTGTCCTTGGACTTCTCAACATTTCTTTCATTATCTTTGTCATCGCGTTTGTATCGCTCTTCTTTCCTGTAGCGATCATCAGCTCTTCTATCATCTCGCTTGTATCTATCGTCTTTCTTGGGTCTGTTGCAATCAGCAGCAAAATGACCTGGACGATCACAATTATAGCATTTTAAATCAGACGATACTTTATCAGATTTGTTATAATTATTGAAAGAAGTAGAAGGGTTGAAAGATCTTCTCAGGTATTTCCCAAACTTCTTAACGAAGAGGGACATGACGTCATCAGAGAGTTGATCTGCTGATTTGCTTGTGCTTGGGGAGCACGGTTCAACAGTAGTAGCAGCAAGAGCTTTCGTTGGTTGGGATGTTGAAGGCGCTTCTGATCTGGTTTCGAGCTCAAACTCATAGGCCTTTAGATTTGCAAATAAATCATGGAGCTCCATTTTGTTGAGGTCTTTTGATTCCCTCATAGCCATGGTTTTCACGTCCCACTCTCTGGGCAGGGCTCTCATCACTTTTAGCACCAACTCCCGGTTACTGTATTCTTTGCCCAGGCTATTCAGCTCGATGATAATTGCACTGAAGCGCTCGTCAAATTCAGTCATTGTTTTGCCGTCTTTCATCTTGATTGATTCACATTTTTGCTGAGCCACTGTCAGATTGTTCTCTTTTGTTTCATCGCTGCCTTCACATATCTGGACCAGCTTTTCCCAGATTTCTTTCGCGGTGGCACAGGTCTTGATTTTGCTGAACATGTTTTTGTCTTTGTCCAGCGTTTTGTATAGGATGTCCCTGGTTGTCCAAGTTTGCTTTCTTCTTGTCATCGTTGGTGTACTCATGTCTGGCTTTTTCAAGGAACTGAGCCTCGCCATTTGATACAGAGAACGCCAGATTGGGCTTCATTATCTTCAATGGCCCATCAGTAATAATGTTCCACATTTCATCATCCATAGCTGCAAGATGCGCCTGCATGCGAATCTTCCAGTCATCGCATTCATCTCTGGAGAACAAAGGAATCTTGTTTTGTGAGGTAGACATATTAGTATGATGTAAAGCACAAAGATAACTGTTCAATAACTGAGATTTCCTGCTCTGATACCACTTGATGGTTCCAGAAATAGGATCACTAAGCAAATAGGAGTTCAGAAGGGGGGGGGGATTGAATGAACTCCTTCGATTTTTCTATTTCAAAACTCTTTTAAAATGTTTGGATCTCAGTTTTATGCAAACTTCTCAGCCAACAATATATGTGCGGAAAAAGGCCGATTGGTTTGTGAACAGTAAGTAATGTGCAACAATAAATAAATGCTGTTATGTAAAAGATAAGGGATCAGAGATTTGTTTCTGGAAGTTCGGATATCAATATCCTACGTCTCCCCTTCTTCCTCCTCAGAAGGTATTACTAGAAGACTTTGATGAGAGTAGCACTTCTACAAAAACCCGATCCCGTAACCCGCAGCTACGAGAACTCCTAGCACTTCACAACACTTTCACGCAGACTTCGCTGCTGGTTTACAACATTTGATAGTTTTTCGAACTTCTTAACTAAGACAGTTCGTTACAGACTCAATGGATATGACAATGAAAACACGTATTTAGAGACTGTAAATATCTTCTGGTTTCAACAATGAAACTCGATTACAACAAGGTAACCAGAAGATTGACTCGAAGGTATTTCAATGAAGATCAAACAATAGGTTCTTCGAGTCTTTGAGCTTTGAATGATTTTTAACGATGTGTAAGCTCTGTATTGATTTTGGCAGCGTGACAGCAATAGATAGATAGCGAAGTGTGTTTTCTTCAACACTGCTGCTGATATATATAGGCTCCGATTGCAACGATCATTTAATTCTCAAATGAAATGAATCCCGTTTGAATTACTGCCAAAATCGTACACCGTAATTCCTGCTCCACTACAAGGTAAATTGCTCATTGACAGAGCCAATTTGTCTTCTTTCCATATTTTTGCAAGCATGGAGAAACGGCCTCTGTACACTGTACTATTTACCCAAAATAGTACCTAACTTGTCTCCTTAATTCCAGGCAACTGTACGATCCTATGAATCTTTTCCAAATGATTGAACGATCGTATTTTGAATCAATTTGAGCTTGTGCCTGAAATAACTTTGATAACCAGCACTTACTTCATCAACGATGTCAAAGAGCTTCGACTGAAATAACACTCGAAAGAATTCATCTGCTGATATACATTTGTGTTTTTCCATCGACTGATTCCTTTAACGTTAAAACGATGTCGTTTCAACTTATTCAAGCGACACCATTTTGCTATCTTTGAAATGCATCTGCTGGTTAACAACATGTAGTGCACCTGCTGGTTGAAGTTCACTGTAGCTATCTGCTGAAATGTATGAACTGATGAACAACCAACTGTCTGCTGATATGCTTTGAACAAAGCATCTGCTGAATTGTCTACGCCAATCAATACGCTGTCGTATCAACTTATCCAAACGCTGTCGCTTCGACTTATCCAAATGCTGTCGTTTCGCAATCTTCAACTACACAGACTAAACAACTGCTGATCTCTCAAATATGTATCTCCTGATTACTCTTCTTTGATCAACTGCTGATATGCAACAGTGCACTCCAACGACGTCGTTCCAACTTACTTAGACGATGTCGTTTAACACTCCTTACAAAAACACGCTAAGACTTATGTTCCTGTTGAATGCTCGTAAGGAATCTATCTGCTGATTTCTTGCAAGGATTGTATCTGCTGAATATCTCAAACCGTTCATCTGCTGATTGCATACCAACTGCTGATTTCTCACGAATACCCCAACTGCTGAAATACCACTTTTCGATAGATAAATATTCTCCTGTAGAATGCGACAACTGATTGTCCAATATTATCTTGTCTTATTTTTGTTATCACCAAAACTAATAAATATTGTCCTAACAGACCTCGTGGTAAACATTTTAAGAAGAATTTTGGTTCTAGTTCTTCTGTCTCGGGGAGTTCGAGCAGTGATAGTAGCTCCAGGGTCGAGTATTGCGGCCAGTGTGGTGGAAAGCACCGACAGCGCAGTGTGTTGGTGTGTAGGGTTCGTGCAACGTCTGTGGTCATTATGGGCACTTTGCTAGAGGGTGTCCATTGTCTGGATCTCAGCATACTGCAGCTCTACCGCAGGGTCGAGGTGGATCATCTAGAGGTCGTTCTTTTCCAGCCCAGAAGCAGAGGTTAGGGGAGCCTCAGTTTAGGCCGTTTCAACAGACTGGTCCTTCGCGATTTGGACAGTCTTCCCATTCAGTTTTTAGGACCTCAGTTTGCCCAAGTGAATGCCATGACTAGGGAGCAAGCGGAGGGCACGCCAGGCGAAGGAGTGATCACAGGTACTTGCTTTGTTTTTGATTTTCCTGCGCCTGTGTTGTTTGATACAGGAGCGTCACACTCGTTTATTTCTGATGCATTTGTGGTTGAGCATGGTTTGCGTACCACATATTTGTGTGATTTTGTATCTGTAGCGACTCCTTCCGGCGTTAGCTAGTTTTTCCAAGAGATTTTGTTGAATGGCGTTCTTAATTTTGGCGAGAGTGTGTTGTTAGCCAACTTGATTAGGCCTGTGATGTGGGATTTCGATTGTATAGTGGGAATGGACGTGTTGTCTAGCTATAGGGCCACTGTGGATTGTTTCCATGGCGTTGTGCGATTTAGGCCCCAGTCTGGCGAGAAATGGAATTTCTACGGTCAGGATTCCCAGTCGAAGATTCCTTTAGTCCCTACGATGGAGATGTTTAGCCTGTTGTCGCTAGAGAACGCTGGTCTTATGATCTATGCCTTAGATGCGTCTTCTTCTTCTTCGAGCGTAGAGCTTAGTAGGGTTCCCGTGGTTCGACATTTCCCAGATGTGTTTCCGGAGGAGATTCCTGGTTTTCCTCCGATGAGGGAGATAGACTTCAGCATTGAGTTGGTACCTGGTACAGCTCCGATCTCACGTTCCGTATCGTTTAGCGCCTGCTGAGTTGAGGGAGCTTAATGTTCAGCTTAATGATTTGCTGGAGAAGGGATTATTAGGCCTAGCATGTCCCTGTGGGGAGCGCCTATCTTGTTTGTTAAGAAGAAGGATGGGTCGATGAGGATGTGTATCGACTTTAGGCAGTTGAATAAAGCGACAGTGAATAATAAGTACCCTTTGCCTAGGATCGATGACTTGTTTGATCAACTTCAGGGTTCAGCTGTGTTTTCTAAGATCGATCTTCGTTCGGGGTACCATAAATTGCGCATCCGTGAGCAGGATGTTGAGAAGACTGCGTTTCGTACTAGGTATGGGCATTATGAGTTTCTAGTTATGCCTTTTGGTTTGATGAATGCCCCTGAAATTTTCATTAACTTGATGAACCGAGTCTTTAGAGAGTTCATCGATCAGTTTGTGATTGTATTTATCGATGATATTTTGGTGTACTCTAAGACTCCAATGCAGCACAAAGAGCATTTGAAGTTGGTTCTTTAGACGCTACGAGACTCGCAGTTGTATGCTAAGTTCTCCAAGTGCGAGTTTTGGTTAGACCGAGTTGTGTTTCTGGGTCATGTGATTTCTGTTGGCGCATCCGTGAGCAGGATGTTGAGAAGACTGACGTTTCGTACTAGGTATGGGCATTATGAGTTTCTAGTTATGCCTTTTGGTTGATGAATGCCCCTGAAATTTTCATTAACTTGATGAACCGAGTCTTTAGAGAGTTCATCGATCAGTTTGTGATTGTATTTATCGATGATATTTTGGTGTACTCTAAGACTCCAATGCAGCACAAAGAGCATTTGAAGTTGGTTCTTTAGACGCTACGAGACTCGCAGTTGTATGCTAAGTTCTCCAAGTGCGAGTTTTGGTTAGACCGAGTTGTGTTTCTGGGTCATGTGATTTCTGTTGATGGTATTTCTGTTGATCCCAGTAAGGTTGAGGCTGTGATGAACTGGGAGCGTCCCAAGAGTGTTTCTGAGATTCGTAGTTTCTTGGGTTTGGCTGGCTATTATCGGCGTTTTATAGAAGAATTTTCTAGTATAGCTAAGCCAATGACGCAGTTTACTCAGAAAGATAAGAGGTTTGTATGTACTGAGCAATGCGAGAATAGTTTTCAATTGCTCAAGGAGAAGCTAACTACAGCGCCTGTGTTGGCCTTGACGTGTGGTTCAGGTGGTTTTGTGGTTTGTGTAGATGCTTCCTTGAATGGATTGGGTTGTGTGTTGATGCAGAATGGTCGAGTCATTGCATATGCCTCTCGGCAGTTGAAGGCGCATGAGACTCGTTACCCAGTTCATGATTTGGAGTTAGCAGTAGTGGTTTTTGCTTTGAAGATTTGGCGTCACTACCTTTATGGTGAGCAGTTTGTGGTGTACTCCGACCACAAGAGCCTTCAGTATCTGTTTTTTCAGTCAGATTTGAATATGAGACAGCGTAGATGGATGGAGCTGCTTAAAGATTTTGATTGTGAGATCAAATATCAGCCTGGGAAGATGAATGTAGTTGCTGATGCATTGAGCAGAAAGGCTCAAGTGGCGATGTTGGTTTCGATGCAGATTTCGAAGGTCCATGAGCATCTAAGCACTACTGGTCGGCGATATTACCCAGCTGAGGATTATGTTGTGGTGTCTTCTTTTCAAGTTGAGTCACAGATTGTTGCTAGCATTAGAGCAGCTCAGAGGACTGATCCACCTATCCATGAGTTGAAGCTGAAGGTGAGAGCTGGTCAGTTGGAGGACTACTCTGTTTCGTCAGATGGTTGTTTGAGGTTTCGTGGAAGGCTGGTTGTGCCACATCTGGTCTACCTGAAGGAGGAGATATTGCGAGAAGCGCATTGCAGTAGATATAGTGTCCATCCTGGTGCAAGGAAGATGTATCATGCATTGAAGCAGCATTACTGGTGGGCAGGTTTGAAGAGTGATGTTGCTAATTTTGTAGCCCGATGTCTGAATTGTCAGCAAGTCAAGGCTGAGAGGATGAGACCTGGTGGTTTGTTGCAAAGTTTAGATGTGCCCGAATGGAATTGGGAGCACATAGCTATGGATTTTGTCACGCATTTGCCTCGTTCCAGCAGAGGTTGTGATGCATTTTGGGTGATAGTTGACAGATTGTCGAAGTCTGCACACTTCATTCCCTACAACATGACCTATTCTTTGAAGAAAATGGCGAAGCGTTACGTAGATTTTGTGGTGCGTTTGCATGGTGTGCCAATTTCGATTGGTCTGAATTGTCAGCAAGTCAAGGCTGAGAGGATGAGACCTGGTGGTTTGTTGCAAAGTTTAGATGTGCCCGAATGGAATTGGGAGCACATAGCTATGGATTTTGTCACGCATTTGCCTCGTTCCAGCAGAGGTTGTGATGCATTTTGGGTGATAGTTGACAGATTGTCGAAGTCTGCACACTTCATTCCCTACAACATGACCTATTCTTTGAAGAAAATGGCGAAGCGTTACGTAGATTTTGTGGTGCGTTTGCATGGTGTGCCAATTTCGATTGTTTCAGATCGTGATCCTTGATTTACTTCCAGGCTTTGGAAGAGTTTGAAAACAGCTTTGGGTACTAAATTGGCGATGAGTACAGCGTATCACCCCCAGATAGAAGATACCTAGTTGGCGTCTAGGCGCCTGGCTCCGACCAGATTCACAGGGAAACTGGCACTTCAACGGTAGGCGGTGGTAGATTTCCCAATCCGGTCCATGACTGGATTCATGGCTCCTTCGTCGGTCTGCACTAGAAGAGCTGACGAATTTGTCACGAACGGAATCTTCTCATCGACGTGATCGGAACAAGTCCAATCACGTGAGCAACGACGGGCGGCGGCGCATGGCCGACGGCGGGGGCGCGTATGGTGGTGGGCGGCCGAGAGGAGAGGGAGAGGGAAGGTGGCGGCTACTATTTAGGGTTGTGATGCAAGAGTGTGTCACAATGTAGCCCTAGGTCAATTATTTATTAGACTTGTGATGGACTTGGACCGGCCCAATGGGCCTGGGGCGAGCCCATGTCCATATGAACATTCGGTTCATTCCTATCACCGTGGCTTCATCATAACTTCGATCGACGATCTGATCGGACCGATCTACACAGTTTCCGAAACTGAGTATTATGATGTGAAAACAATTTTTCAGACCATCTAGTCCAAAATTGCAGTTTGGCCCTCCAAGTTTCAAGGATAGTCAAACTAGCCCAAACTTTAGGGAAATTGCAATTTGACCCATGTTGACTTTTAGGAAGTCGCACTCCCTAAATTCCTCCTTCTATGCTCAACACATTGAGCTCAGTATCCGTGCGGGAATCGTGAAACCAGTACTTGTGTGACCCTCAATGGTTCAGGGATACAGCTAGCCGTGGGCTCACAACCATTGTGACTCCGAAATCACAATTTCGGACTGACCCAACGGATCATGGTAAAGCGCCTAGTAACATCGCCCCATGATCCCCTAGGTATCACTGATAGTGCCTGCAAGAACCAGTCGGTCAGGTTAGCGTACAGTACGGTCCTTTCAACACACATATCTCGATCAGATCAACGACCATTGGTGAATCGAGAGTCGCTAGAGATCCGATAACTATGCATACATCTTAGAGATTAGATAGTGACATCGCGTGTGTTACTAGGCAAACACATTTACCTAAAACACATATAGTACTCTGGCCAGAGATTTATCACACTATTATCTCCTTAGATAGCATAGGATATCCACGCACAAAGGCGAGCGGTGAATCCTCGACAACGAAGCATCGACTCCTACATGCATCGGCACCTCACCCAATCCCGCCACCTAATGACCCCAACTGAGTCGGTAAACGGGTCAAAGTGAGGCACCTATCATGTAGAGTCTCAATGATGTTTCGAGTAGTGAGGACTAATTAGTACAACCAAGACCTCGGACTTATCCACTCGACAAATGGTAACCACTTGGAATGTCCGAATGAGGGTAGTTCGATAGATCACCAGGTCACTATCCATCTGCATGCTCAGAACATCACAATGTTCCCTACCAATGAAACATGGTACTTCACATCGCAGATGCTAGTCTCAAGCTCGGGCGGCCTTATCCTCATTTTGACGGCCCAATCGACTAGGAACGAGTTCAGAATACACAATGACTATTAGATGTGTTTCATGATAGCCATCATATCCACTATCACATCTACATACACTATGGTGAATTCTAGGTCTTTATCCAACGCAATTGTTAACATTATAGCATAATGAAAATAAAGAATGCCATAAATAAATACGAATTTCATAAATAAAGATCGTTATACAAAGAGTCAATGAAACCCACACACCACAAGTTGGCTAGTTGGGCATCTACTCTAACAATCTCCCACTTGCCCTAAAGCCAACTACTCATCATACGCAGTCCCATTGTTTCGTGACGTTTTTCAAACAACGGTCCTGGCAAGGGCTTCGTAAGTGGATCAACAATGTTGTCTGCAGAGGCGACTCTCTCGACTGCTATGTCACCTCTAGCCACAATATCCCGGATTATGTGGTATTCCTCAGTATATGTTTGGATCTTTGGTGAGACCTAGGCTCCTTTGCTTGCGCAACGGCACCCGTGTTGTCGCAGTACACCGGGACTGGACCAACTCCTTCAGGGATTACGCCCAAATCTTGGACGAAATTCCTTATCCTAACCGCCTCTTTTGCAGCAGCTGATGCTGCGATGTACTCAGCCTCAGTGGTTGAATCCGCGATGGTGTCTTGTTTGGAACTCTTCCAAGAGACAGCACCACCATTGAGCATGAATACAAATTCAGAGGTTGACTTCGAATCATCCACGTCACATTGGAAGCCAGAATCAGTGTAGCCTTCCAATTTCAGTTCACCACCCCCATAGACCATGAACATATTCTTAGTCCTTCGTAAATACTTAAGAATATCTTTCACGGCCTTCCAATGCATTTGGCCGGGGTTGGCTTGGTATCGGCTCGTTACACTCAGAGCATATGCGACATCCGATCTAGTTGAGATCATGCCATACATAATACTACCTATTGCCGAGGCATATGGCACACGTGTCATACTCTCTATCTCCTCATCAGTCTTTGGACACATAGACTTAGATAGAGTGATCCCGTGGCACATAGATAGGTGTCCTCTCTTGGACTCTTCCATAGAGAACCGCTTAAGTATGTTATCGATGTAGGTAGCTTGGGTGAGTCCGAGCATCCTTTTCGATCTATCTCGATAGATCTGTATTCCAAGAATATAGGATGCTTCACCCATGTCCTTCATCGAGAATCTACTAGACAACCACACTTTAGTTGACTGCAACATTCCTACATCATTCCCAATGAGTAGAATGTCATCAACATAAAGTACAAGGAATGTCACAGCATTCTTAACTACCTTCTTATATACACATGGGTCCTCGGGATTCTTGATGAAACCAAATTCCTTAATTGTTTCATCGAATCTCAGGTTCCAACTTCTCGATGCTTGTTTGAGATCGTAGATCGATCTCTGAAGTTTGCATACTTTATGCTCACTTCCTACAGATGTGAAACCCTCAGGCTGCATCATGTAGATCTCTTCCTTAATGTTTCCATTAAGGAACGCAGTTTTCACATCCATTTGCCATATCTCATAGTCGTATCATGCGGCTATGGCTAGTAGGATTCTAATTGACTTGAACATTACGACAGGTGAAAATGTTTCATCATAGTTAACACCTTGCCTTTGAGTGTAACCTTTCGCGACCAGTCGCGCCTTGTAGGTCAGTACCTTACCATCAGGCCCAAGTTTTCTATTGTATATCCATTTACACCCTATAGGAACTATTCCTTCGGGAGGATTAACAAGAGTCCAGACTTGGTTCGCATGCATTGAGTAAATCTCAGATTGCATTGATTCAAGCCATAAATTAGAATCAGCATCGGAAATCGCCTCCTCGAAAGTTCTTGGATCACATCCAATAACTTGATCATTTTGATCATCTTCAAGGAGGGAACCATATCTATCAGGAGCCCTAGGAACCCTTTCGGATCTCCTAGGTGCGACCATTTCTGGTACTGGCTCTTGAGGTGCGGGAGATTCACTTGGTACTTCAGATGGTTCTCGAACCACTTCGAGTTATACTATCTTGCCTTTTCTATCAAGTTGAAACTCCCTATCCAGAAAGGTGGCATTTCTAGAAATAAACACTTTTTTTTCATTGGGATAGTAGAAGTAGTATCCAATAGAGTTCTTCGGATATCCAATGAAGTAACATAAGATGGATCTATTATCCATATTATCTCCCACTGTCTGCTTCACGTAAGCAGGACATCCCCAAATCCTCATGTATGAGTATTTGGGAGGCTTGCCCATCCATATCTCATATGGAGTCTTATCCACCGCCTTTGTGTGGACATTGTTCAACAAAATTACCACCGCTTCGAGCGCATAGCCCCAAAACGAGGTAGGAAGCTCAGTGAAGCTCATCATAGACCGAACCATGTCCATCAAGGTTCGATTACGACGCTCCGCTACACCGTTGAGTTGTGGTGTAGCCGGAGGGGTCCACTGTGAGAGAATCCCATTCTCTTTAAGATAATCTTGAAATTCAGCACTCAAGTATTCTCTGCCTCGATCGGATCGAAGTGCTTTAATACTTTTCCCTAACTGATTTTCTACTTCAGCCTTGAATTCTTTGAACCTTTCAAAGGATTCAGACTTGTGCTTCATTAAGTACAAGTACCCATACCTAGAGTGATCATCGGTAAAGGTGATGAAGTATGAGTGACCATACTTAGTACCAATGCTAAGTGGGCCACATACATCAGTGTGGATCAAATCCAACAGGCCTTGAGCACGTTCAGGCTTGCCCGTGAAGGGTTGTTTAGTCATTTTTCCTTTGAGACAAGACTCACAAGTCGGTAGGGAGTTAATATCTGACATATCAAACATGTCACTCCCAACCAACTTGTTCATCCTACTTAAGGAAATATGACCTAGCCTAGCGTGCCAAAGTTGTGCCGGGTTCAAGCTATTGTTTTTCCTTTTAATAGTTGTTGTATGCGTTTCCACATCGCGAGTTGGAACTTCTTTTAATTTTAAGGTGTATAAATCATTTTCGCGTTCCCCAATTCCAATCAAACATTCATTCTTGTATATATTGCAAATCGAATTGGCAAAATTACAAGAATATCCATCACTATCAAGCATAGAAACAGAAATAATGTTCTTTATTAATTCGGGAACAAATAAAACGTTTCTCAATAACAACATAAAATTTGAAGATAGAAATATATAAACATATCCTATAGATACAGCAGCAACCCTTACTCCGTTGCCAAGCCTCAAGTGGGTCTCCCCTCTCTCAGATGTCGGCTTCTTGTCATCACCTGCAAATCATTGCAAATATGAGATACACATCCGGTATCAAGTACCCAAGAAGTCGAACTAAGAGACATATTTATTTCAATATAGAAAATACCTTTTGAAGTTCACAACTGCTCGAGGTACTCCTTACAGTTCCTCCTCCAGTGTCCAGGTTTGTGACAGTGGTGGCAAACATCCTCAGATTTGTTTGGCTATGAAGTCCTTGCCTTGGGCTTCTTGGTGGGTTTTTCCTCCTTTGCAGGGGCAGAACGCTTCTTACCCTTGCGTTTGGGCCCCTTCTTCGCTGAGGAAGAAGAGCCCAAGAGGAGGACGGGCTTGTCCTTCTTTATGGTCCCCTCGAACACTACAAGCATGTTCACCACCTCTTCAAGGGTGGCATCCAGCTTGTTCATGTTAAAGTTGACCACAAAGGGGTCGAATGCAGCAGGGAGTGAGAGGAGAAGCAAATCCACAGACAGCTCATGTGGAAGTGTGATGTCAAGGCCCATCAGATTTTCAATGAGCCCAATCATGCGAACCCCATGCTCGCGGACCGAAGTCCCATCGCGCATGTGGCTCGTCATAAGCTCCTTGGCAGTGGTGAACCTCTTAGTCCGAGAGTTCTCCCCATACAACTCCTTAAGATGAAGGTGTATGTCAGCAGCATACACCGTCTTCTCAAAGCGCCGCTGCATTTCATTTGACATTGATGCCATCATATAGCATCGTGTCTTAAGCTCGTCATCCCACCATTTATTCAGCTTTGTCAGCTCCTTAGGGCTGATATCGGCAGGGGCTTCCTTCGGAGGGCTCTTGTCTAACGTGTAGAGGAGCTTCTCTGAAGCCAAAACAATATTGAGGTTTTGAAGCCAGTCTTGGTAGTTCAGACCAGTGAACTTGTTGCTATCCAGTATAGCAGCAAGTGGATTTTTGATCGAAGACATTATATAAGCAGTTTATACTGAAAAGAAAAACAGACATGCATTACTAACTATATATGAAAAACGCTAAGACATAAAACAAGGTCATTTAGTTTTATGAATTACCCTCCCACTATTTTAACGATTTCACCACCCTCTAATGAAATCGAGAAAGCAAGTTTCCTTAGTGGATACACACAGTCCAATCAAGCGATCATGGTCCCGAATAATATCAGCCAACCATGACCCTCAAAAGGTAGAGCCCAATTGCAACAGGTGCAACCTCCATGTATTTACCTCACGTCTAGTAAGGGCCCAATAATATGACGCCGATTACTATCACGTGTCAAGATGACCCATCAATTTCGAGTTCTGAAGGACGGTCCCCTTAACGTCCCCAATAATATGAGCTAACGTTAAAGGGAGTTCCAACCAACTCACAGCGAGTGTCAATGATGTGTACAGATTTTCGGCGTACATAACCCCCTCAATAATATGAGCCGGGCTATGTATACGGGTAGCATCGACGTACACCCATTATTGATGGAAGGTAGGAAAATTTAAACAGATTTAAATTCCCTTAGTTTATCGAATAAACTTTTAATCTTGATATAAATTTTAAATCATATTTAAAATGAGGGATTTTAATTTTGAAAATTCGGTATCATTAATTTTAAATCACAATTTAAAGTGCGGATTCAACAAACATATATCGCATATATAAAATTTGGGATGATCGATAGCGAGAGCTATGCGGTCCGTGGTTGCCAATCACGGACCTAGGTCCAGTCCTAGGTGAAATGCAGTATGCAATGCAATCCTATTACAATTGCTTCCAGTTTTACAAATCTTCGGTCTTCAATATCTTTGATCATCATATCCACCATCTTCAAAATTTAAAGTGCGGATTCAACAAACATATATCGCATATATAAAATTTGGGATGATCGATAGCGAGAGCTATGCGGTCCGTGGTTGCCAATCACGGACCTAGGTCCAGTCCTAGGTGAAATGCAGTATGCAATGCAATCCTATTACAATTGCTTCCAGTTTTACAAATCTTCGGTCTTCAATATCTTTGATCATCATATCCACCATCTTCAAATGTCCTCCCACTAAATCTAATATTTACATTTAAATATCCATGACACATTGGGATACAATTTTAAGGGGTGGAACGGGCCATAAACCAGGCCCACTTTGTAAATGATATCAACAATATTACAACCAAAAATCGCAAAACCTAGCATACACCTAACACATTGGGCACGACTCTCGATCATCCCAAACATGCAATCAATTCAAATAATTGACATAAATTAAATAATCAAATCAAATTTGATAATTTCCCAACAAAATCATATTTTAATTATAAAATCATATTTTATAAATAAAATCACATTTTGTCAATTTTAATTGCATCAAATTGGGCTTAAAACAATTTTAGGTCCAAAATCTCAAAAATTCCAAAAATTTTGGTCCGACCAAAATGGCTCAATATCAAATATTGGTCCGAAAACTCCTTTGGCCGCCCGGGACAGGCCCAAAACAAACCCTAGAAGTCAAAAACAGTGTCGCAACACCGCCTCGGGTTCGCTGGACGGAGGCCACACGGCGGCTCCCGCTGTGAGACCTGAAATTGTAATATAAGATTAATTGTTGAATTAATTGGTTTTTGGAGAATTCTGGGTTTTCGGAGTTCTATTTGAAGGTTTCGTTTGCATTTTCGGGTCGGAAATCATGCTTAGAGCAATTCTAGAAATTTTGGTTTTTCGAGTTTGAAATCTGTTTTTGGTGAAATCTGGTAGTAGATTTGATTACGTAAGCTTCGCTGGTATGCGTTGCGTTGATGACGTAAGCCTTGCTGTTTAAGAAGTCTGGTCGCTGGTGTTAATTTCCTTCGCAGCGTGTTTTGTTGGCGCGAGGTCCTTACGCCGTCGTTTCATGAGAGATCTGTTTTGCGCTAATGTGTAGAGATCTGGTTCTAGCGTATTTTGTTAAGGCTTGAAACGCTGTCATTTGGATAAGTAAGAACGGTGTCGTTTTGATTAGCGCTTGTGGGAGAGATATGGTATAGCGCTGGCATGAGATCTGCTCATGAGCGGAGAGATCTGTTTTGTGTATTGTGGGTTATGCGTTGGTTCCTAAACGCCACCGTTTTAATAAGTTGCTACGTCGTCGTTTTTGGGAGTAGCACTAGTGAGAGATCTATTCGCAGCGATGAGGTCTGGTTGGATTATTGAAAACAGATGTCAAAGTTGGTCAACTCTCCTGTAGCGTGTTTCCAGCTTTCAGCGCTTTTTGACCAGCTTTCTCCGTGGTTTTGTGCGACGTCGTTTTGGGGTATTGGTTGTGTTTAGCGCGCGTTGGTTGAGAGATCTGTTTCTGTCGGTGAGTTTTGTAAACAGAATTCTCGTGCCTTTAAATAGGAAGTGTTGGCTTCGTTTTATTTTTACCAGTTCCCATACTTAGCAAATTTCCCGATCTTCGTTCTCTGTTTATCTCAAACCCTCGGGTACTTTTCACCGTAGATTTTATCCGGCGATTCCTGTTGATTCCATCCACCATTTTTCAGGTTCGAGGTAGCGTTGGACTCCTCTTGGAAAGCTCTTTCATTTCGAGTATTTCGGCCGTGCGTGTGAGGTCGTAGGTAGCTTTCGAATTCATTTGTTGGAATCTTGTTCTAGGCCTTGCTTTAAGCTTCCTGTTAGATTGTGTGGGTAGAAAGGAAGGTTGAGTTTGTATGATAATTCCAGCCGTGAATCTTTAGTGGTTGGCCGTGAGATTTGTTGTAATTGTTGCACAAAAGTATAAGGTACGGATTTGAGCTTGATGTAGCTTGGAATTGGCATGAGATATTATGCGTGGCTGCTGGGATGTTTCGGTGAACCTATCTGTGTATTGCTTGCTGAACATTGGTGTTTATGCTAGCTGTTTCATGTGAATATCATACACGCATTTGTTCACGCATATTTCAGATCCCTTGTGCATCGTATTTTGCAGCCTTGTATCTTGTATTTCTGTTCTTGATTCTACCAGGATGCGAGGGCGAGCGGCGATACCGCACTCTCATCTCCCTGCTGGGATCGTTAGCCACCATACGCCGAGTGGTTAACTACCACGGTTCATGGGCGAGGCAACGGCAGGTTGAGTTGTTTGATGCATCTGGTATTCGGGTGTTTTGTATCACGGTGAGTGGCTCATTACCACACTGTGAACACACCCCGTGGCCGCTGTTGTTACAGATTCTTGGAGCTGTGCTTGAGTTCCTTAGCTCCCTTGTTGGTTGAGCCTTCTGTTGTTATCCGGTGTCTCATGCATTGAATCTGTATTTTATCTTATGCATTCTTTTGCTATATTAGTTGCTCTCCGTACTGGGGTTTGACCCCATGTCCCTCTGGGGCTTGGTTTGTTTCCTTGTTTGTGTTGTTTTCAGGAAACCCATGTTTACAGCTGGTCGTGGCTTTAACCCAGCTGGTGGTGCCCCAGGAGGTGGTTAGCGTGTCCCAGTTGCGTATAGCATATATATATATATGTATCAGTTAGCTAGGGGGATGCCCTGCGCTTCGTTATTGTATCCCGTAGTTGGAGTCTGATACATGTTGTTGTTGGATGTTGTTATGCTATACTGTTTCTGTTGTGGTTGGATTTTAAACTGGATACGTATTTTGAGTATTCTTGTATTTTAAATTATATGTTTTAAACCGTCAGGCCTAAAGCGAAAATTTTACCCGCTTTTTGATAAGCTTCCGCATGTGTTTGTATGTCTTACCCTGTTTAGAGCACGAGCACTGACACCCGCCGCCTTCACAGTGTGCGGCACACTGCCGCACGCTGCGCCTGCCCCCGCGCGCAACGGTTGCGCACGGTGGCGGCCACCGCGCGCAGGTGGACGGCAGGTGCCGCGCGCCACCCTATGCGAGAATCGCGTACGGTGGCCGGCCATCGGCACTGTAGCTGCGTGCAGCTACACCGTGCGCACGCTACAGTGTCGCCGTGCGCACGCTACAGTGACACCGTTCCTTTTTTTTTTTTGATTTTCGAAAAATTTGTGATTTGAAGCAATAAGGCACAAATTATGTATTGTAGATCCGAGCCTTGACTTTGATACCACTGTTGGCGCAGCGGCGGATCCGGTTCCCGTTCCCGGGGGTTTCAAAATTTGCCCCGAAAACTTTCAATACATAATAATCAAAGCAATAAAACATTCATAGGATGTTTTATAGAAGATACCTTGATGGCGTCTATGCGCCTGGCTCCGACCAGATTCACAGGGAAACTGGCACTTCAACGGTAGGCGGCGGTAGATCTCCCAATCCGGTCCACGACTGGATTCACGGCTCCTTCGTCAGTATGCACTAGAAGAGCTGACGAATTTGTCATGAACGGAATCTCCTCGTCGACGTGATCGGAAAAAGTCCAATCACGTGAGCAACGGTGGGCGGCGGCGCGTGGCCGACGACGGTGGCGCGTGTGGTGGTGGTAGGCCGAGAGGAGAGGGAGAGGGAAGGTGGCGGCTACTATGTAGGGTTGTGATGCAAGAGTGTGTCACAATGTAGCCCTAGGTCAATTATTTATTAGACTTGTGATGGGCTTGGACCGGCCCAATGGGCCTGGGGCGAGCCCAGGTCCATATGAATATTCGGTTCATTCCTATCACCGTGGCTTCATCATAACTCCGATCGACGATCTGATGGGATCGATCTACACAGTTTCCAAAACTGAGTATTATGATGTGAAAACAATTTTTCAGACACTAAGCTTCCGCATGTGTTTGTATGTTTTACCCTGTTTAGAGCACGAGGCCTGACATTTTTGGTATCAGAGCTTAAGCTGGGATAAGCTCAATTTCTTTGATCTCACTCGAGTCTAGGCACAGTTTTGTGTGTTGCATGTGCTTGGTTATGTGACTACGTGCTGCATAGTTCTGCGTTATGTGCTGTCTATGCCGTATTTGTTCTGTTTTGCTTGATCTTGTTGAGTGTTTTCGTAGATGCCGCCTAGACGTCGTGGTAGAGGTAGGGGGCAGTTTGAGGAATCAGCAGGACAGAACGAGGATAGGCGTAGTGCTCGCAGCCATACTCGTGTTAGTGAGGAGTAGGAAGTTGGTGATTTGGCTCCCCCGGTGGAGCGGATGGATGTGGTGATCGCTCGGTTTCAGAGGATGAACCCTCCAGTCTTCAATGGTGACGAGTCCAGTGAGGATGCGGATTCGTGGCTCCAGAATGTTATTGCTCTTTTCGACCGAGTGCAGTATGATGATGATCTTCGGCTGAGTTTAGTGACTCTCTTGCTTAGGAAGGCCGCAGAGCGATGGTGGCGAGGTGCTTCGAGTACTTTGCTGGAGACCGGAGTTGGGATCTCTTGGGATAGTTTCTGTACCACCTTCCGGCAGGAGTATGTACCGGAATCTTATTTGAATGCCCGTAAGCGGGAGTTTGATCGTTTGGAGCAGGGATCCATGTTGTGAGGGAGTATGCGCGTTGGTTCTCTTCCTTGTTGGCGTACATTCCCCATGTTTCTGGCCGGGAGAGGGCCAAGCGGACTCGATTTATTGAGGGTTTGAATGATGAGCTTTATCAGATGGTGTTGACCAGAAAACCCAAAACGTATGCTGAGGCAGTGGATAGTGCCCTTGATCTCGATGAGGGCATGCGGAGTCATAGTGCTCGTCGGCAACAGGCACCGCATAGTGGTCGTCCTGCTAGTCTGGGAGCGCAGTCTTCTCAGTCCTCCCAGTCAGCCTATCAGCCCCAGCAGCAGCAGCCACAGGTGTCTCAGCAGTCTGGCCGTCAGAGGTTTCGACCCCAAGGTCAGCAGTTCAAGAAGAAGTCGGGTTCTGTCTCTTCTGGTTCTGGCAGTTCGAGTAGTAGTGGATCTCGGACTGAGTTTTGTGGCTTTTGCGGTGGGAAGCATCCTTCCACACAGTGTGTTGGTGTGCAGGGTTCCTGCAACCTTTATGGTCAGTACGGGCATTTTCCGAGAGTGTGTCCGTCAGCTGGATCACAGCAGACCGCGGCCCAGCCTCAGGGTCGTGGAGGTCAGTCAAGGGGCCGTTATCAGCAGTTTCAGCAGCCCCGATTGGGTGAGACTCAGCTTAGGCCGTTTCAGAAGCCTGGCCCTTCGCGCTTTGGGTAGTCGTCTCAGCATTTCTTCTCAAGACCCCAGCATGCTCAGGTTAACGCCATTACGAGGGAGCAGGCCGAGGAGACACCGAGCCGGGTGATTCGAGGTACATGTCTTGTCTTTGACTTTCCTGCTCGTGTGTTGTTTGACACCGGTGCATCACATTCGTTTATTTCTGATTCGTTTGTTATTGAGCATGGTCTGTGTACCATTCCTTTGCGCGATACCGTTTCTGTTTCTACCCCTGGTGGTGTGAGTCTGTTCTCCCAAGATGTTTTGTTAGAAGGTGTGTTGAGGTTTGGTGAGCATGTCCTGTTAGCGAACTTGATCCGTTTGATGTTTTGGGATTTCGATTGCATAGTTGGGATGGATGTGCTGTCCAACTATAGGGCTTCCGTGGACTGCTTCCATGGGATTGTACGTTTTAGGCCTATGTCTGGCGAGAAGTGGGACTTATACGGCCAGGATTCGCGATTGAAGATTCCATTGGTTTCAGCGATGGAGATGTTCAGCCTATTGTCTTTGGGGAATGCAGGCTTTATGATCTATGCTTTGGATTCGTCTTCTTCTTCCCGTGTTCAGCTCAGTGACGTTCCCGTGGTGCGACACTTTCCCGATGTGTTTTCGGAGGAGATTCCTGGTTTTCCTCCAAGGCGGGAGATCGACTTCAGCATAGAGCTGGTGCCTGGCACAGCTCCGATTTCGTGTGCTCCTTATCGTCTGGCACCTGCGGAGTTGAGAGAACTCAAGGTGCAGTTAGATGATTTGCTGGAGAAAGGTTTTATCCGACCTAGTATGTCACCGTGGGGAGCGCCCATCTTGTTTGTGAAGAAGAAGGATGGCTCAATGCGGATGTGCATTGATTTTCGCCAGTTGAATAAAGCCACTGTCAAGAACAAGTACCCGTTATCGAGAATCGATGATCTGTTTTATCAGTTGCAAGGTTCTGCGGTGTATTCCAAGATTGATATTCGTTCCGGGTACCATCAGCTGAGGGTGAGAGAACAAGATGTCTGGAAGACTGCGTTTCGTACGAGGTACAAACATTTTGAGTTTTTGGTGATGCCGTTTGGTTTGACCAACGTGCCTGCAGTCTTTATGGATTTGGTGAACCGAGTTTTCCACGAGTTTATCGATCAGTTTGTAATCGTGTTCATTGACGACATCTTAGTCTATTCTAAGACTCCTTTGGAGCACAAGGAGCATTTGCGGATTGTCCTTCAGACGCTGAGAGACCAGCAGTTGTATGCAAAGTTCTCCAAGTGTGAGTTCTGGTTAGATCGCGTCGTATTCTTGGGACATGTGATTTCAGCCGAGGGGATTTCTGTAGATCCTAGCAAGGTTGATGCCGTTCTGAACTGGGAGCGTCCCAGGAATGTTTCCGGGATTCGTAGTTTCTTGGGTCTGGCTGGCTATTATCGTCGCTTCATTGAGGGATTCTCAAGTATAGCAAAGCCGATGACTCAATTAACTCAGAAGGACAAGAGGTTTGTTTGGACTGAGCAGTGCGAGAATGCTTTTCAACTGTTCAAGGAAAAGTTGACTACTGCGCCTTTGTTGGCTCTGCCGTCCGGTTCAGGTGGTTTTGATGTTTGTTCTGACACTTTGCTTAATGGATTGGGTTGTGTGTTGATGCAAAATGGTCGAGTCATTGCGTATACATCACGGCAGTTGAAACCGCATGAGACTCGTTACCCAGTCCATGATTTGGAGTAGCGGCGGTGGTCTTTGAGTTGAAGATCTGGCGTCACTACCTGTATGGCGAGCAGTTTGTGGTGTACTCCAACCACAAGAGTTTGCAGTATCTGTTTTCGCAGCCTGACTTGAACATGAGACAACGTCGTTGGATGGATCTGCTAAAGGACTTTGATTGTGAGATTAAGTACCAGCCTGGGAAGTCGAACGTAGTGGCCGATTCTTTGAGCAGGAAGGCTAGTGAGATGCTTGCTTCGTTGTACATCTCCAAGGACCAAGAGCATCTTAACACTACGGGTTTAGATTTTACCCGGCTGAGGATTGTGTGGTGGTTTCTTATTTCCAAGTGGAGCCACAGATTGTTTGCACCATTCGAGCAGCTCAAAGGACCGATCCGTCTATCCACGAGTTGAATTTGAAGGTCAGGGCTGGCGAGCTTGAGGATTATTCTGTCTCTTCCGATGTTGTTTGCGTTTCCGGGGCAGGTTGGTTGTGCCCAATTTGATTGATTTGAAGGAGGAAATCCTTCGGGAAGCGCACTGTAGCAGACATAGTGTTCATCCTGGTGCACGGAAGATTTACCATGCTTTGAAGCCGCACTTTTGGTGGGCTGGCCTAAAGAGTGACGTTGCTGGTTTTGTCGCTCGTTGTTTGAATTTTCAGTTGGTTAAGGCCGAAAGGATGCGACCTGGTGGTCTGTTGCAGAGTTTGGAAGTGCCCCAATGGAATTGGGAGCACATTGCTATGGATTTTTTGACGCATCTGCCTCGTTCCAGCAGAGGATGCGATGCTATTTGGGTGGTTGTATACCGTCTGTCGAAGTCTGCACATTTTATTCCCTATGGGATGACCTTCTCGTTGAAGAAGATGGCGAAGATGTCCGTTGATTTCGTTGTTAGACTGCATGGTGTGCCCGTTTCGATCGTTTCCGACCGAGATCCGAGGTTTACTTCCAGGTTTTGGAAGAGTTTGCAAACAGATTTGGGTACCAGATTGGCTATGAGCACCGCGTATCACCCCCAGACAGATGGCCAATCTGAGCGAACTATCCAGACGTTAGAGGATATGTTACGTGCTGTTGTGTTGGATTTCGGAGGTAGCTGGCAAGAAGCGTTGTCTTTGGTTGAGTTTTCGTACAATAACAGCTAGTTAGACTGCATGGTGTGCCCGTTTCGATCGTTTCCGACCGAGATCCGAGGTTTACTTCCAGGTTTTGGAAGAGTTTGCAAACAGATTTGGGTACCAGATTGGCTATGAGCACCGCGTATCACCCCCAGACAGATGGCCAATCTGAGCGAACTATCCAGACGTTAGAGGATATGTTACGTGCTGTTGTGTTGGATTTCGGAGGTAGCTGGCAAGAAGCGTTGTCTTTGGTTGAGTTTTCGTACAATAACAGCTACCAGGTGACGATTGGCATGGCGCCATTTGAGGCTTTGTATTGCAGAAATTGCAGATCGCCGGTATGTTGGGAAGAAGTGGGGGAGAAGCAGCTATCTGCCTCTGACTTTGTGCAGCAAATGAAAGATCATGTGGATCTTATTCGACAGCGAATGAAAGCTGCCCAGGATCGCCAAGCCAGTTATGCGAATAAGAGGCGTCAACCTCTTGAGTTTCAGGTTGGTGATCGTGTATTTCTCAAAGTTTCTCCGTTTCGCAGTGTCATGCGCTTTGGACACAAGGGTAAATTAGCCCCTCGTTACGTCGGATCGTATGAGATTGTTGAGAAGATTGGCCCTTTAGCGTATCGGCTGTTGTTGCCGCCATAGTTGTCTTCTCTTCATGATGTCTTCCATGTTTCCATGTTGAGGAAGTAAGAGCCAGATCCGTCTCATGTGCTTGGAACTGACGAGGTGGAGCTAGATCAGTCGTTGAGCTATCAGGAATATCCTTTGCAGATCCTTGGTAGAAAAGAGAAACAGTTTAGGAATAAGACCATTCTGTTAGTAATGGTGCAGTGGATCAAACATGGAAGGGAAGAAGCTACTTGGGAGCTGGAAGAAAAGATTCAGCGCGAGTGGCTGCATCTGTTTGAGTAGCTGTTGAGCTAAATTTTCCAGTAGTTTGTAGCTTTTAGTTGTATTTCTTCCCTAATTGTTGTTAATTGTTTGCTCAGTTATCTTGAACTCTTGGCTTGTGTTAGGCAGAGTTCTGTTGTGTATCTTGCTGTTTAGTTGTATTCCAGATTGTTGTTCGATTTCGGGAACAAAATCCTTTTTAGTGGGGGAGAAATGTGAAACCTGAAATTGTAATATAAGATTAATTGTTGAATTAATCGATTTTTGGAGAATTCTGGGTTTTCGGAGTTCTATTTGAAAGTTTCGTTTTCATTTTCGAGTCGGAAATCATGCTTAGAGCAATTCTGGAAATTTTGGATTTTCGAGTTTGAAATCTGTTTTTGGTGAAATCTGGTAGTAGATTTGATGACGTAAGCTTCACTGGTATGCGTTGCGTTGATGACGTATATAAGATTAATTGTTGAATTAATCGATTTTTGGAGAATTCTGGGTTTTCGGAGTTCTATTTGAAAGTTTCGTTTTCATTTTCGAGTCGGAAATCATGCTTAGAGCAATTCTGGAAATTTTGGATTTTCGAGTTTGAAATCTGTTTTTGGTGAAATCTGGTAGTAGATTTGATGACGTAAGCTTCACTGGTATGCGTTGCGTTGATGACGTAAGCCTTGATGTTGAAGAAGTCTGGTCGCTGGTGTTATTTTACTTCGCAGCGTGTTTTGTTGGCGCGAGGTCCTTACACCGTCGTTTCATGAGAGATCTGTTTTGTGCTAATGTGTAGAGATCTGGTTCTAGCGTATTTTGTTAAGGCTTGAAACGCTGTCATTTGGATAAGTAAGAACGGTGTCGTTTTGATTAGCGCTTGTGGGAGAGATCTGGTATAGCGCTGGCATGAGATCTGCTCGTGAGCGGAGAGATCTGTTTTGTGTATTGTGGGTTATGCGTTGGTTCCTAAACGCGGCCGTTTTAATAAGTTGCTACGTCGTCGTTTTTGGGAGTAGCACTAGTGAGAGATCTGTTCGCAACGATGAGGTCTGGTTGGATTATTGAAAACAGATGTCAAAGTTGGTCAACTCTCCAGTAGCGTGTTTCCAGCTTTCAGCGCTTTTTGACCAGCTTTCTCCGTGGTTTTGTGCGACGTCGTTTTGGGGTCTGGTTGTGTTTAGCGCGCGTTGGTTGTGAGATCTGTTTCTGTCGGTGAGTTTTGTAAACAGACTTCTCACGCCTTAAAATAGGAAGCGTTGGTTTTGTTTTATTTTTACGAGATCCCATACTTAGCAAATTTCCCGATCTTCGTTCTCTGTTTATCTCAAACCCTCGGGTACTATTCACCGTAGATTTTAACCGGCGATTCCTGTTGATTCCAGCCACCATTTTTCACGTTCGAGGTAGCGTTGGACTCCTCTAGGAAAGCTCTTTCATTTCGTACCCATTTTGGAAGCTATAGTTAGCTGGATCGAAAGCTCGAAGCTGCAGTATTTCGGCCGTGCGTGTGAGGTCGCAGGTAGCTTTCGAATTCACTTGTTGGAATCTTGTTCTAGGCCTTGCTTTAAGCTTCCTGTTAGATTGTGTGGGTAGAAAGGAAGGTTGAGTTTGTATGATAATTCCAGCCGTGAACCTTTAGTGGTTGGCCGTGAGATTTGTTGTATTTTCCTTGATATCTGTGCACCGTGTATTTGGCAGACTTTGTGCAGGCCGTGATTTTCTACATTCCTTCGAGGAATCTATTTTGTAGTAATTGTTGCACAAAAGTATAAGGTACGGATTTGAGCTTGATGTAGCTTGGAATTGGCATGAGATATTATGCGTGGCTGCTGCGATGTTTCGGTGAACCTATCTGTGTATTGCTTGCTGAACATTGGTGTTTATGCTAGCTGTTTCATGTGAATTTCATACACGCATTTGTTCACGCATATTTAAGATCCCTTGTGCATCGTATTTTGCAGCCTTGTATCTTGTATTGCTGTTCTTGATTCTTACCAGGATGCGAGGGCGAGCGGCGATACCGCACTCTCATCTCCCTGCTGGGATCGTTAGCCACCATGCGCCGAGTGGTTAACTACCACAGTTCATGGGCGAGGCAACGGCAGGTTGAGTTGTTTGATGCATCTGGTATTCGGGTGTTGTATCACGGCGAGTGGCTCATTACCACACTGTGAACACACCCCGTGGCCACTGTTGTTACATATTCTTGGAGCTGTGCTTGAGTTCCTTAGCTCCCTTGTTGGTTGAGCCTTCTGTTGTTATCCGGTGTCTCATGCATTGCATCTGCATTTTATCTTATGCATTCTTTTGCTATATTAGTTGCTCTCCGTACTGGGGTTTGACCCCATGTCACTCTTGGGCTTGGCTTGTTTCCTTGTTTGTGTTGTTTTCAGGAAACCAAGGTTTTACAGCTGGTCGTGGCTTTAACCCAGCTGGTGGGGCCCCAGGAGGTGGTTAGTGATGGTCCCAGAAATAGGATCACTAACTAAATAGGAGTTCAGAAGGGGGGGTTGAATGAACTCAGGAGGTGGTTAGTGATGGTCCCAGAAATAGGATCACTAACTAAATAGGAGTTCAGAAGGGGGGTTGAATGAACTCCTTCGATTTTTCTATTTCAAAACTCTTTTAAAATGTTTTGATCTCAGTTTTATGCAAACTTCTCAGCCAACAATATTTGTGCGGAAAAAGGCCGATTGGTTTGTGAACAGTGAATAACAAGCAATAATAAGTAAATGTTGTATGTAAAAGATTGAGTCAGGAATTTGTTTCTGGAAGTTCGGACTTCAATGTCCTACGTCTCCCCTTCTTCTTCCTCGGAAGGTATCACTAGAATATTTGATGCAATTAGGCCTTCTACAAACACCCGATCCCGTAACCCGCAGCTACGAGAACTCCTAGTACTTCACAACACTCCACGCAGACTTCGCTGCTGGTTTACAACACTTGATTGTTTTTCGAACTTCTTCACAAACACAGTTCGATACAGACTCAATAAAATATGACAGTGAATACACGTATTTTGAGACTGTAAAAATCTTCTGGTTTCAACAATGAAACTCGATTGCAACAAAGTAACCAGAAGATTGACTCGAAGGTATTTCAATGTAGATCAACTGTTAGGTTCTTCGAGTCTTTGAGCTTTTTAGAGATTTCAACAGAGTGTAGCTCGAGAGAAAGTTTGACAGCGTGACCGCACTAGATTAATAGCGAAGTGTCTTTTTCTTCAACACTGCTGCTGATATATATAGGCTTCGATTGCAACGGTCACAAAATTCTCCAAAGGAAATAAATCCCGTTTGAATTACTGTCAAAATTGTACACCGTAATTCCTGCTCCACTACAAGGTAAATTGCTCACTGACAGAGCCAATTTGTCTTCTTTCCATATTTGTGCAAGCAATGAAAAACGGTCTCTGTACATCGTACTATTTGCCCAAAATAGTACACACGCTGTCTCTTTAATTCCAGGCAACTGTACGATCCTACGAATCTTTTCCAATTGAGTAAATGATCGTATTTGAATCAATTTGAGCTTGCGCCTGAAATAAATTTGATAACCAGCACTAACTCCATCAACGTTGTCAAAGATACTTCGACTGAAAGAACACTTGAAAGAATTCACCTGCTGACATATATTTGTGTTTTTCCATCGACTGTTTCCTTTAGCGTTAAAACGATGTCGTGTCAACTTATTCAAGTGACACCGTTTTGTTATCTTAGTAATGCTCCTGCTGGTTAACATCATCTGCTGGTTGATGTTCACTGTAGCCATCTGCTGAAATATATAAGCTGTTGAAGAACCAACTGTCTGCTGATATACTTTGAACAAAGCATCTGCTGAAATACTAGCGATACCTCAAAACGCCGTCGTTCCAACTTATCTAAACGCTGTCGTTTTGCATTCTCCAACGACATATTCTAAACAACTGCTGATCTCTTCAAGAATGCAATACGCTGTCGTTTACCAATCCTTACCAAAAGCACGCTAACACTTATATGTACCTGCTGATTGCTCGCAAGGATTGTATCTGCTGAATATCTTAAACAGTTCATCTGCTGATCGCATACCATCTGCTGATCTCTCAAATACCCCAACTGCTGAATTACCACTGATAAATATACTTCTGTTAAATGCGACAACTAATTGTCCAATAGCATCTTGTCTTATTTTTGTTATCACCAAAACTAATAAATTTTATCCTAACAATTTCCCCCTTTTTGGTGATGACAAAACTTCAGCAGCCGAGATAAAAAGATATGCAAAAATAAATTGCACACGATCTGCTGGAATTCAAACTTTCATTAACCAACAAAATTGTACATACGATGTGTACAAAGATTTTCAGCAGAAAAGCTAATCTAATCTTTTCTTCTCCTTTTCAACATTCTCGCCTCCCTTCTTCTTCTTTCTCTATCACGCTCAGCTGCTGCTTGTCTTTCAAGAGATTCTCTGTTACTATCAGCATCCAGCACAGTTTGTATAATATGTCTCTGAGCCATTTCAACCCTTTGCGCAAACGTTGGAGTTCTTTCAGCACTAGCACTAATTTGAGCACCTCGGCTGCCACTTTCCCCCTTTTTGTCAGCACCGCCCCGACGGATATAATCAACAAGTTCGCTTAGTTGGGCATGAAGAATATTCTGATTTTCCTGTGCCTGAATTTGAAATTCGAAAAGCTGGTGGGAAATGGTTTCCTTGGTGGCCTCAACATCCTTTTGAACGTCAGTTACGCGTGAGGCCAAGATGTCCACTTTAGCATTCACTTCCTGCACTTCCTTTCGCACATCCTCTAGTCCGGTAAAGATAGAAGCATTTTGAGCTAGAGTATGTTTGTGGAATTCATTGAAGCGCAGAGTCTGGACATCAGCAATGGTGCGACCTTCTTGGCGTGCTTCTTGAGATAAATTTTTGAATAGTGCGGCTTGATCGCTCAGGGAGTCACGAAGGACTTGCTCAATTTTATGTAGTCTGGATGAAATGCCACTCTGAGATTCATTAAATTGCTCCGATAAAATAGCTTGAAAATCGGCAAGAGCAGCAGAGATATCCGGAGAGACGGATGGTAGAGAGGACACAGCAGCATCTAAATCTGTCAAATCAAAATGCAAAGAAGAGGAACTGTCAGCAGTAGTTGGAGAGGACTGGCGCTGATCAAAAGATAACTGTACACTCGGAACAACTGAGACTGAATTTTGAGAGATCTGAGCACTTCTGAAAGCTGTTCTATTCAACGCAATTGAAGATAGAAAATCTGTTATATCCGCAGTAGGAAGCCAACTAAACACACTGAAATCAACAAATACCGAGCAAAACTGAGAAACTCTCGAAGCAAAAACCGGAGACTGGCTAGGAACAACTCTAAAAACTGGTTCAACCAACGACAACGACCTGCAAAACTGTAGCGAACCAACTGGCTGAAGTCTTTTCGAAGCACAAAACTTAGCGACCTCCAAACAAACATCAGCCCATATTTTCCTCATCAGCCTGAAAAATTCACTCACTGAGGGGATAGTGTCATCATATTGGCGCTGGCGATGGACTTGAAACAAACTAATTTGCCTGGGAATTTGTACCCATTGATCAGCACATGGGCTCTCCTCAAACATCGTAGAACAACAAGTCTTTTTCCATGTAATGCCATGGGCCCGTGCCGCCTTTGTCAACTCCTCTAAAACAGATACGTGAAGATCTGAAAGCAACTCTATCACACGGAGATCAACTGCGGAAGATCCTTGGCCAGGCAGAAAATTGGACCTCGAAGATTCCAAAAACTTCCGCACCAACACCTCTCTATATTTGAGCAAAATTTACAACTTCCGTTGAATAGCTAACTGGGGCGACTCTGTTTCTCCCCAGGACAAAACTTGCTCCTCTTTCTTATACATTTCCTCGATATTAATGGTTGCCAGTTTCTTCAAACTGAAAGAATTAAAGAATTGAGCTACGTGATCAATTACCTTGGCACGCAACTTCACGAGCAAATCAATATCTGCGTTAATCAAGAAATAATGCTCCTGAGCTGGATTGCCCTTAATTGGGTCTTTCTCCACCAAAATAGCCTTTCCTTTATGATCAGCAGGAATCTTCGGAAGGCTGTTTAGAAACCAAGTCCTCTCATCCAGCTGTTGTAGAACTTGATTGAGAACAGTGTCTGGATCATCGACAGGTGCCTTATCAATTTCAACAGCTGATCCAAACGCCGCTACGGATTCAAAAACTGGTCGCTCAACTTCAATTTCTTCATCAGTATCAGAAGGGAGAAGTAACTGGGCGTTCAGCAGCCCATTTGGCAATGAGTTCTTCATATGACAGATCAAACCAATGTCTCTCCTCAGTTGAAGCAGCTGATTTATCAGTAGGAAGCTCATCAGCTGGTTGTTCTTTACTAAATTCTGCCTGCTGGTCCTCAACCATAGGCTCTATAGCTGGTGAAACAGGAACACTTTGAATAGGAATTGCTTCCTGGGCAACGACCACTATCTCCAAAGTTGATTTCTTCGTTGAAGTCCTTTTCTTTTTAACCACCGGTACATCCGAAGGAATATCTGCTGGTCGTTTCCTTGAGGCAACCTTTTTCTTGGGTGCCTTCTTAACTTTGGGTGCATCAGCAGGTTCTTGGGCACCACTTTTGTCGATGACGGTGATATACCGATGAATTGTCTTGTCGGTAAGAATCTTAGATGAAGGAAACTCCGACCACTCCCCCAGTTCCAAATTAGGAACACTTTCCAGTAGGAGACTGATTTGAATAGCAAACCCCTTGGCTTGCTTCGTTCCTTGTGTGACCATCTTCTTTAAAATGCCAAACAGAACACTGCCCCAATTCATCTTGACGTCACAAACCACCGCTGTCAACAATGAAAACTTTTCCACAGTAATCGCACTGAAGGACCCAGCCTTCACAGAGATGGATTTTGCCATAATATCGCACAGAAGACGATAGTGCATCTTCATTTGGCTCTTTGACCCAGACAAAATCACTGGCTCTCCTGTCAGAGAAACTATGCTCCGAGCATCGAAAATTTTATCCTTAGTCATCTCAAAAATCTCTGTAAAACCATCAACCGGAAGATCAAATGTCTCTGCAAACAACTTCCCTGAAATCTCTACGACAACCCCATTCACAGTGCTAACAACCAAACCGTCTCTCACAGTCCCATTTGCAAAGATCTACTAGGGCTTCCTCATATATCACGGCGGGACATCCCAAAAATCCCTGTAAGCCAGATGCAACAAGGGCTTGAAACATAGATACCATACCTGGTTCACCCATTGCCTAAACGGATTCGAAATCGATATGGACAGAGTTGCTATAGAAAGAGGCGGCCATTGCTAACAGTAGATGATCGGGAATAGTGCCTGAAAAACGCTTGCAAGAAGAACACACAGAGAGCACAAATATGCGTCGAAGAAATTTTGTATAGTAAGGAGACGATGAATAGGAAACACCATAAATATAGTAAGGAATACTAAACGTTTTTGGAAAGAGAAAATATTGATGTGACTGTTTGCATGGTAAGACACGTGTCAACCATCCGTTAGCACGTACACTGTTGAAAATGATTTGAAAAATTTCAAACAACTTTGATCGTACGGTGTAAAACATTTTCCAAAATTTTAATCAAATAAAGTGCAAAAATTAGATAACTTCGCTCCAAAGGTATAAAGTCACAACTGTTGATTTAATATTGCGTTGAGGGTGGCAAGAGCTGGTAACATATAAGCATCAGCAGTATACATGCAACAGCTGAGTATGTCCAGTCGCAACATGTTCTGCTGACGTCACGCTTATTAAATCAGCTCCTGGTTCCCCCTACGACCAATACACTCCCAACGCAAGAGACTTACCTCAGCTGATAGGCTAGTCGTTCCCCCTGAACAACATACCTACTACTGATTTAAGCAATGGCTAATCAACCTGCAATATGCGTTAGTACACAAACAATCAAGGCAATTCAAGAAGACCTAAAGTGTTTCTAAAATAAGAAAACTTAGCGTCCGGCAGAGGCTTTGTGAAAATATCAGCTACTTGCTGCTCAGTTGGCACATACTCCAGCCGAACGTCCTTCTTTAGCACGTGGTCTCTTATAAAGTGATGCCTGATATCGATGTTCTTGGTCCGTGAGTGAAATACAGGGTTCTGGGTGATTGCAATTGCACTTGTGTTGTCACAGAGAATAGGAGCTTCATAAGCATCAATGCCATAATCCTTTAATTGATGTTGAATCCAGAGGATTTGTGCGCAACAACTGCCAGCAGCAAGATATTCCGCCTCAGCAGTTGACGTGGCAATTGACGTTTGCTTCTTACTAAACCAAGAGATCAGTCGATCCCCTAAAAATTGACATGTTCCACTTGTGCTCTTGCGATCAATCCTGCAACCTGCGTAATCTGCATCACTGTACCCGATTAGTTGAAAATCGGAGTCTTTGGGATACCAAAGACCCACGTTAGGAGTACCCTTCAAATATTTCAATATTCGCTTTACAGCAATGTAATGCGATTGCTTTGGCTCTGCTTGAAATCTAGCACACATACAGACAGCAAACATGATGTCTGGTCTGCAAGCAGTCAAATATAGCAAAGAGCCAATAATACCACGATACAAAGATACCTCAATGGCAGTTCCAGCTTCATCTTTGTCCATCTTGATGGTGGAGCTCATGGGAGTCGCTGCTGCTGAACTGTTTTCCATTCCAAATTTCTTCAGCAGTTCTTTAGTATACTTCGCCTGGTTAATGAAAATTCCATTTTCCAGCTGGCGAACTTGTAAGCCCAAGAAGAATGTCAGCTCCCCCATCATGCTCATTTCGAACTTGTCCTGCACCAAAAATAATATCATCAACATATATTTGAACAAGCAAGACGTGATTATCCTTAGCAAATTTAAACAACGTCTTATCTACTGTGCCTATTATGAAATGATGTTTAAGCAGGAACTTTGTGAGAGTGTCATACCAGGCTCTGGGTGCTTGCTTCAACCCATATAGAGCCTTTTCCAGTTTGTAAACAAACTCTGGATTTGTATGATCAACGAAGCCAGGAGGTTGTGCAACGTACACTTCCTCTGTCAAAACGCCATTTAGAAAGGCACTCTTGACATCCATCTGAAAGACTTTAAAGTCTTTATATGCAGCATATGCAAGGAACATTCTAATGGCTTCTAATCTAGCTACTGGTGCAAATGTCTCATCAAAATCAATCCCTTCCATCTGCCTAAAGCCTTGCGCTACCAGCCTAGCTTTGTTTCTAGTGACTATGCCATCTTCATTCAGTTTATTTCTAAAGACCCAACGAGTACCTATGACTGAATGATTTTTAGGTCTAGGTACAAGTTGCCAAACATTATTACGCTTAAACTGGTTTAATTCTTCCTGCATAGCTTCTATCCAGCTTGGGTCTGCTAAAGCTTCATCTATTTGTGTTGGTTCTATATGTGAGATGAATGCAGAATCAAAAAGATCGTGAGATAGCTGGCCTCTAGTGCGAACAGGGGATTCGAAATTACCTATGACTTGCTCAGGTGGATGATTTCTATTCCACCGAAGATCAAGTCCAATGGGATTTGATTGTTGTTCCCCCTGTGTTGCTGGATGATTTGCAACGACTGAATCAGCAGATGCCATTCGATGTTGTGTATCGCTAGCTTGTGCGTCTGCTTCCTGCTGGTAGGACTTACTTGCTGCTGGTGCATCAGCAGGTAGACTTGATGCGCTAGTGGCTGATTGACCAGCAGGTAGCCTTGATGCTTGTTGAATATCTCTTGCGACTGATTGATCAGCAGGAGATACCAATTGATAATTTCTCGCGACTGGTTGTCCAGCAGGTGAACTTGATGGAATTTGGAAATTTCTTGCTGCTGGTTGGCCAGTCGATGGTTGAGCGTCGTCTTATTGTATATTACCTTGATTCTTCGACGCTTCTTCACCAGCAGCTGGTGCAATTGTAGTTCGATCATGCGGCTGCTCCATGTGAGTTAACTCAATAATAACAGGATTACCTGCTGGATCTTGTTGAACGTTGTTGTGCATTGGGACCACTGCTGGTTGTTCCCCCTCAGCTGATTCTTTTTGTGCCACGTCATCGTCTGATTCTTCAAGACTTGTTGATTTCAGAAGTGAACACAAATCGTGTAAGCTTGCAGCTGAATTTGACTTGAAGCTGGTTTCATCGAAAACCACATGTGCGGATTCCTCAACTGTTAGACTTTGGTTGTTGAAAACTCTTTATGCTTTGCTCACTGCTGAATAGCCTAAGAATATTCCTGCATCAGATTTTGGTTCAAACGCTGTTAGATGCCTTTTGCCATTGTTATGTACGAAGCACTTGCATCCAAATACCCTGAAATAAGAAATATCAGGTTTCTTGCCATTCCAGATCTCATAGTGTGTTTTATCATGCATTCTATTTATCATTGATCTGTTCTGAGTATAGCATGCTGTATTAACTGCTTCTGCCAAGAATATTTGCGAAATTCCTGAATAAGCAATCATAGATCTAGCAGCTTCTTTTAAAGTACGGTTTCTCCTCTCAGCTAAACCATTTTGCTGAGGAGTTCTAGCTGCTGAAAGCTCATGCTTTATTCCAATGTCATCCAAATAAGAAGATAACTTATGATTTAAAAACTCTGTTCCTTTATCACTTCTTATCCGGTTGACAGTACAAGATTTATCATTTTGTAAACGTTTCAAAAGCCTAATCAACTGGTCAGCGGTATCTGATTTTGCTTTTAAAAACACCACCCAAGTATATTTTGAAAAATCATCAATGACAACCAGGGTGTAGTTCATTCCCCCTAAGCTAGTTATAGAAACAGGACCAAAAAGATCCATATGTAAAATTAAAAACTCTGTTCCTCTATCACTTCTTATCCGGTTGACAGTACAAGATTTATCATTTTGCAAACGTTTTAAAAGCTTAATCAACTGGTCAGCAGTATCGGATTTTGCTTTTAAAAACACCACCCAAGTGTATTTTGAAAAATCATCAATGACAACTAGGGTGTACAAATGGTGTTTGACCAGCTTTCTCTTTGTCTTTGTCCAATCTGTTCTTTAGCCAGTTAGGCTTGAAACTCTCAGGTTTTGAAAAGCCGATACCAGCTTTTCCATTTTTTCTCAGCTTTGGAGAGTTCTGATTATCATATTTCACCGACTCAAGACAGTTATATATCATGTCAACTTTGACAAAGCTCAATTTATTGAACTTGTCATAGGCTGGTCGTGATTGAGTACTTGTCTCTCCTTCACTGAACTCACTATTGTTGAATCCCACACCAGTCTTATCACTGGCTAGTTTTTGATACTCGTTCAGTTTGTGAAGAACTCGAGAAGAATGATTCCAGGAGCTCACCAATTGATTCAATGCTTCAATTTCAGCTTTGAGCTCACTGGTCTCATCTTTCAGCATCTCGTTCTTAGCTTGTAGCTTACTCAACCCAGTCTTTAAAATGTCAATATCCTCAAACTCATTAGAATTTGATTCAATCGAACTACTCCTTAGACTCATGTTTTCAGCATTAGCTTCCTCGAATGAGTGAGAAAGCTTCCTGTACTCTTTGACCATGTCATTTAGTGCTATGACAAGGTCGTCACGTGTAAATTCAACATTCGAAAAATCAAATACCTCATCATCGTCTGTTTGGTCAGCCATGAAGTAGTGAACCTCCTCCTGTTCACTATCACTTGAAGATGAGCTGCTGCTGGATGAGTCTGAGTCACTATCCGCCCAGCTTTTGGTGCTTTCCTCAGCCACCAGTACTTTACGATCATGTCTGTGGCTGGGTTTCTTGTTGCTGCTGGTCTTCATCCTTCTATCGTTCGATCTTTCTTTGAATTTGTCCTTGGATATGTCCTTGGACCTATCAACAGTTCTTTCATTGTCTTCCTCCTCACGTCTGTATCGCTCTTCTTTCCTGTATCGATCGTCAGCTCTTCTATCATCTCGCTTGTATCTATCGTCTCTCTTGGGTCTGTTGCAATCAGCAGCGAAATGCCCTGGACGATCACAATTATAGCAGGTTAAGTCAGATGCAACTTTATCAGATTTATTAAAATTATTGAAAGAAGTAGAAGGGTTGAAGGATCTTCTCAGGTATTTCCCAAAACTTCTTAACGAAGAGGGACATAACATCATCACTGAGCTGGTCAGCAGACTTGCTAGTGCTGGGTGAGCACTGTTCAACGGTTGTAGCAGC
>KQ987415.1:8162-25614 GCA_001598015.1 Dorcoceras hygrometricum
AGCGTCTAGCAACATCGTCCCATGATCCCCTAGGTATCACTGATAGTGCCTGCAAGAATCATTTGGTCGTGGTTAGCGTACAGTACGGTTCTTTCAATCCATATATCCCGATCAGATCGACGGCCATTGGTAAATCGAGAGTCGCTATAGATTCGATAGCTATGCGTACATCTTGGAGATCGATAATGACATCGCGAGTGTAACTAGGTAAACACATTTACCTAAAACACTTCTAGTACTCTGGCCAGAGATTTATACACTATTATCCCCTCAGATAGCATAGGATATCCACGCATGTCTGCGAGCGGTGAATCCTCGACAACGATGCATCGAATCCTACATGCATCGGGATCTCACCCAATCCCGCCGCCTTATGACCCCAAGTGAGTCGGCAAATGGGTCAAAGTAAGACGCCTATCATGTAGAGTCTCAATGACGTTTCGAGTCGTGAGGACTAATCAGTACAACCAAGACCTCGGACTTATCCACTCGACAAATGGTAACCACTTGGAAAGTCTGAATGAGGGTAGTTCGATAGATCACCAGGTCACTATCTATCTGCATGCTCATAACATCACAATGTTCCCTACCAATGAAACATGGTACTTCGCATCGCAGATACTAGTCTCAAGCTCGGGCGGCCTTATCCTCATTTTGACGGCCCAATCGACTAGGAACATGTTCAGAATACACAGCGACTATTAGATGTGTTTCATGATAGCCGTCATACCCACTATCACATCTAACATACGCTTTAGTGCATTCTAGGTCTTTACTCAACGCAATTGTAAATCATTACACACATAATGAAAGTAAAGAACGCCATATAAATAAATGCGAATATCATATATAAAGATTGTCATATACAAGAGTCTATAAACCCACACGCCACAAGTTGGCTAGTTGGGCATCCACTCTAACAGACGTCCGGCCGATCGAAATTTTTTTTTTTTGTTGATTTCAAAACATAAGTCTGATGCAATATGGCAACAGTTGTATTGATCAGATCCGAACCTTGGCTATGATACCACTGTTGGGGAACAACGGTGTAGGATCCGGAGCCCGCCTCCCGGGGCGCAGCGGAAAACAAAATTGCCCGGGAGATGATCAATACAATTAAATAACAAAACACAATACGAAACATTCATAGGGTGTTTTCGTTGATTACCTTGCTGGCAACTCGTGCCTAGCTCCAACAGGAATTACAAGAACGCCGGCTCTTCACGGTAGGCGGCGGTAGATTCGTCAATCAGGTCCACGATCGGAAACGATCTCCCTCCGATCAGCCTGCACTAGAAGACTGATGGATTTTATCACCAACGGATTCTCCTCGAAAAGTTGGCCGGAACACATTCCGGCGAGGGGCGGAGGTTGTGGCGCAAGGCGGCGGCGGCGGCTTTTTGGAGAGGAGGGAGGCGGCGGATTTTAGAGCTCTAGGGTTAGGGTTTTGTGTAATGTAATTAATGAGAGTTATGAAGCCCTAGTCTACCTTAAGTAGATTAGTGATGAACTTGGACCGGCCCAACGGGCCCGGGTCCAACGGATGAACATTCGGTTCATCCCTATCACCGTGACTTCATCGTAACTCCAATCGCCGATCAGATCAGACCGATCGACTCAGTTTCCAAAACTGAATACTATGATCTGAAAAACCATTTTTCAGAACCCCAGTGCAAAATGACCGTTTTGCCCCTCAACAGCGGAAAATCACGATTTGACCCCTGTTGACTTTTAGGAAGTCGCAATCCCAAAATCCTCCTCAAGTGCTCAACACATTGAGCTCAGTATCCATGCGGGAATCTCGAATCTAGTACTTGTGTGACCAATGGTTCAGGGATACAGCTAGCCGTGGGCCCACAACCATTGTGGCTCCGGAATCACAATTCCGGACTTGCCCAATCTTGGAGATCGAATAGTGACATCACGAGTGTAACTAGGTAAACACATTTACCTAAAACACTTCTAGTACTCCGGCCAAAGATTTATACACTATTATCCCCTCATATAGCATAGGATATCCACGCATGTCTGCGAGCGGTGAATCCTCGACAACGATGCATCGACTCCTACATGCATCGGGATCTCACCCAATCCCGCCGCCTTATGACCCAAGTGAGTCGGCAAACGGGTCAAGTGAGACGCCTATCATGTAGAGTCTCAATGACGTTTTGAGTCGTGAGGACTAATCAGTACAACCAAGACCTCGGACTTATCCACTCGACAAATGGTAACCACTTGAAAAGTCTGAACGAGGGTAGTTCGATAGATCACCAGGTCACTATCTATCTGCATGCTCATAACATCACAATGTTCCCTACCAATGAAACATGGTACTTCGCATCGCAGATACTAGTCTCGAACTCGGGCGGCCTTATCCTCATTTTGACGGCCCAATCGACTAGGAACTTGTTTAGAATACACAGTGACTATTAGATGTGTTTCATGATAGCCGTCATATCCACTATCACATCTAACATACACTATAGTGCATTCTAGGTCTTTACTCAACGCAATTGTTAATCATTATACAACACAATGAAAGTAAAGAATGCCATAAATGAAAATGCGAATATCATATATAAAGATTGTCATATACAAGAGTCTATAAACCCACACGCCACAAGTTGGCTAGTTGGGCATCTACTCTAACAAATAGCCCATATCTCAACATCATTATCATTTTTCCTATGGATCAGAAGCTCTCCTTAGGTCCGTGTTGCACCTGATCAAGTGACTACTAATATCAGCCTTAGCCTTTGGCTTCTTTGCGTTAGGGCAACCGACATATAGACGACTACTCACCCTTCTCTTTATGGGAGGGCAACTGATAGCTGCTCACCTCACCCATTATGACCGTCTATTATCTTTGCCATAAATCATAAAATAAACTTTTGTTCCTTTAACATTCTTCTTTAAACTTTCTTTCTTAAAATCCTCGGGTTCCATCATTTAAAACTCTTGCTTCCACTTTAAAATTTTACTGAGTATCGAATTCAGCTTTTGGAAACATATCATTGAAATGAAACCAATCGTAAGAGAAACCCGTCGCAATGAATAGGAACCAGTCGCAAGACAGGAACTTGTCGCAAGAAAATGGAACAGTACTATGAAACAGAACAGATTTCTACTGTTCACTGGTTGTGCTAAAAGAAACCAGTTGTAAGGTCTTTTTACTAAAAACAAACGTATTAAATTAAACGACATCGTTGAAGTAGGAAACAGACATAATGACGTAAGAATATCTGCTAACATGAACAGTAACTATCTGTTGACAGCTACAACTTAAAGAAACGACGTCGTTAGTGCATCAACCAGTCGCAAGAAAAGCGCTAACATACGTGAAACCAGACGTAAGGATTTTCGCTAAATAACCAGACGCAAGGATTTAGAACCAGTCGCAATGAATAGTACTTTAGAAGTGAATAATGCAACTGCTGGAATACTACAATGGAATGCAACTGCTGGAATGAACAGTGCAACTACTGATTTTACGAAAACAACGCAACTGCTGAAAGTTGACTTGATATTTGTAACATCAAAACAATAATTACACTATCAGCCGTTGCCTATCAAACTAGACTTCATACTGATTCAACTAGCAACTACCGATTACATAGTTATCAAATTCTGATATTACGGCTACTGAAAGGAAGAACATTCATAAACATTTTTGGATTAAACTCGAATCATCAGTACTTTTAAAACATCATAAACTACTGCTGGAATACTACAATGGAATGCAACTGCTGGAATGAACAGTGCAACTACTGATTTTACGAAAACAACGCAACTGCTGAAAGTTGACTTGATATTTGTAACATCAAAACAATAATTACACTATCAGCCGTTGCCTATCAAACTAGACTTCATACTGATTCAACTAGCAACTACCGATTACATAGTTATCAAATTCTGATATTACGGCTACTGAAAGGAAGAACATTCATAAACATTTTTGGATTAAACTCGAATCATCAGTACTTTTAAAACATCATAAACTTTCTGTAAAACATTTGGAAGCATCAAAACATTATTTTGAACCCATCTTTCTTTCCTTGTTTCATGTATAAATCATTTTAAACATGAACTTTAAACATACGGTAACATATAGGCAAGGAGACTCGGAAAACATCAATATATGCTTTAAATGGTGAGTCAAAAATCAGCTTTTACTTGCCTTAAAGGAAGCTTTGCAACGGTAGCTAGTTCCTGCAGAATCTTTTCCTTAAGCAACGCACGAACTTCTCTGGAAAATATTTTGAAGAACACTAAAGATTTACTTTGCAAATGATAAGGATCTTGCTTTCAAAACAGGTTTTTATATGAAAAGGATTAGTGGCATGCTACTTGTGAAATTAAGCATGACACACTTATAAAATTTAGTAAAATTCCCTTCCTCTCATTATAATTTATAAAACACCAAACCTTTTTCAAAAGAAATCATTTGTCCTCCTTAAAGATTTTTTCAATCCCTTTAAAAACTTGCTCGTGCATCACCCTTGGAGTCATCCACTGAAACCAGCTGCGTCACATCTATTTTTCTGAAATCACTTAAAAGAGAAATGCATAACATTTCAACATGCCATTTTAAATCTATAAAATGAACATAATTCATAATGTGGTCCTGTGAATTTTGGGGTGTTACAAGTTTCTTGAGATCCTTTGTCTCCCTGCCTTCGGTTGTAGCCTTGTTCTAATGCATAGAATTCGCATATTATCTGTTTCTATTTAACTGCTATTTTTCAGTTGCTCTCCATACTGGGGTTTGACCCCAATGTCCCTCTGGGGCTGGTTGTCTTGTTTGCCTGTGTGTCTTTCAGGTTATCATGGTTTCTCAGCTGGTCGTGAAGTTGATCCAGCTGGTAGTGCCCCAGGAGGTGGATAGAGTGTCCCAGTTATATGTAGTATATTTACGTTATATTGCATTGTATCTATGTTGAGCGAGAGACTCATCATGGATCCTTTAGTTGTTGTATTGGGTTTTCAGTGTTGTAAAACTAGTATTTTGAATATCAGTGTATTTTAACTTATGTTTTCTAAGTTAGGCTAAACCGAAAAATTTTAGCCACTATTTTTAATGCTTCCGCTTCTGTTTATTGCGTGGTTAACTCTGTGTTGTGCACCGGGCCTGACATTTTTGGTATCATTTCTTAAGCTGGGATAAGCTCAATTTCTTTTGATCACACTTGAGTGTAGGCACTTGGTTGCTTGATGCATATGCTTTACTATGTGATTATTTGCTATGTGATATACTTGTTGCTGTGTGACCTTATTGTTTAGTGCTTTCGTAGATGCCGCCTAGACGTAGGGGTAGAGGTAGAGGGAAGATTCCGGAAGAATCCGAGAGTCAGAACGATGAGGCTCAGCGTAGTCTTCCTGTTCGTAGGCGTACTAGGCAGATTGATGACGAGGTTGATATGCTGGCAGCCCGCGTGGATGAGATGGAACTAATCTAGGCGAGGTTTCAGCGTATGAATCCTCAGACTTTCGATGGTGACGAGTAGTTCCGATACAGAGTCTTGGCTGCAGCATATTACTAGACTGTTTGATAGAGTGCGCTATGATGATGAGAGCATATTGAGTTTGGCTACGTTTCAACTGAGGAAGAATGCAGAGCGATGGTGGAGAGGTGCTTCACGTACGCTCGAGGAGACTGGTGCAGGGATTACATGGGATAGTTTCTGCACAGCATTCCGCCAAGAGTATGTTCCGGAGTCTTATGTGAATGCCTTGGAGCGAGAGTTTGACAACTTGGTTCAGGGAATCATGTCGGTGGGCGAGTATGCTCGTAGGTTTTCTTCTCTTTTGGATTACGTTCCCCATGTGTCTAGCCGCGAGAGGGCGAATAGTAACCGTTTCTTGGAAGGGCTTAACGAGGATCTGTACGCCTTGGTGTTGGCGAGTTCACCTACCAGTTATGCTGACGCGGTGGACAAGGCTATGTACATCGAGGAAGGGTTGAGAAACCGAAGGTCTCGGGTTCAGCCTTCAGCGGTGCAAGGTTCACGTCCCAGTGTTCCAGGGACGCAACCTCCTCAGTTTCCCCAGTCATCTCAGCAGCAGCCCCAGCAGACAGCGCAATAGTCTAGACGCCACAGGTTTAGGTCTCGTGGTCAGCAGTTCATGAAGAAGCAGGGTTCTAGTTCTTCTGGCTCGGGCACTTCGAGCAGTAGTAGTAGTCCTAGGGCTACCTTTTGTGGCCAGTGTGGTGGCTGACATCCTTCGACGCAGTGTACAGGAGTTCAAGGTGTTTGCAACATTTGTGGGCAGTATGGACATTTTGCGAGAGTGTGTCCATAGGCGAGATCTCAGCAAGCCGCAGCCCCACCTCAGGGTCGTTCTGGTGGATCTTCTAGAGGTCGTTCTTTTCCTGCTCCGCAGCAGAGGATGGGAGAGACTCAGTATAGGCCGTTCCAGTAGCCTGGTTCTTCGCGGTTTGGACAATATTCACATCCTCAGTTTTCAGGACCTCAGTATTCCCAGGTGAATGCCATGACGAGGGAGCAAGCGGAAGGAACGCCAGAAGAAGTGATTGCAGCTACTTGTTATGTCTTTGATTTTCCTGCACGTGTATTGTTTGACACTGGAGCATCACATTCGTTTTTAGCTGATGCATTTGTGAATGAGCATGGTTTGCATACCACATCTTTGTGTGATGTTGTGTCTGTTGCGACTCTTGTCGGCGCGAGCCTATACTCCCAAGAGATTTTATTGGATGGAATTCATAGGTTTGGTGAATGTGTCGGTAGCGAACCTGATCCATTTTAGTGATGTGGGATTTCGATTGCATTGTGGGAATGGACGTATTGTCTAGCTATAGGGCCACCGTGGACTGTTTCCATGGCGTTGTGCATTTTCGGCCCCAGTCGGGTGAGAAGTGGGACTTCTATGGCCTCGATTCCCGATAGAAGATTCCCTTGGTCTCTACGATGGAGATGTTTAGCCTTATGTCATTGGAGAATGCTGGATTTATGATCTATGCTATGGACGCATCTTTTTTATCGTGTGTGGAGCTTAGCGACATCCCCGTTGCTCGAGATTTCCCTGATGCGTTTCTCGAGAAGATTCCTGGTTTTCCTCCGAGAAGGGAGATCGACTTCAGCATTGAGTTGGGGTACCTGGTACAGCTCCGATTTCGCGCACCCCATATCGTTTAGAGCCATCTGAGTTGAGGGAGTTGAAGGTACAACTTAGTGATTTGCTGGAGAAAGGTTTTATTCGATCGAGCATGTCGCCGTGGGGAGCTCCTATCTTGTTTGTGAAGAAGAAGGATGGTTCCATGAGGATGTGTATAGACTTTCGGCAACTGAATAAGGCGACAGTGAAGAATAAGTACCCTTTACCGAGGATCGATGTCTTGTTTGATCAGCTTCAGGGTTTGGTGGTGTATTCGAAGATCGATCTACGTTCGGGGTACCATCAGTTGCGTATTCGAGAGCAATATGTTGCGAAAACTGCATTTCATACGACGTACAGACATTATGAGTTTCTGGTTATTCCTTTTGGTTTGACGAATGCCCCTGTAGTTTTCATGGACCTGATGAATCGAGTCTTTCGAGAGTTCATCGATTAGTTTGTGATTGTGTTTATCGATGACATCTTGGTGTACTCGAAGACTGCGATGCAGCATAAAGAGAATTTGAGGTTGGTTCTCCAAACACTACGAGACTCGCGGCTGTATTCTAAGTTTCTAAATGAGAGTTTTGTTTGGATAGAGTGGTGTTTCTGGGTCATGTCATTTAGGTCGATGGACTGTCTGTGGATCCCAGTAAGGTAGAGGCTATTGTGAATTGGGAACGTCCCAAGAATGTTTCTGAGATTCGTAGCTTTTTGGGATTGGCTAGCTATTACCGACGCTTTATCGAGGGATTTTCTAGTATAGCTAAGCCTATGACGCAGTTAACCCAGAAAGACAAGAGATTTGTTTGGACAGAGCAATGTGAGAACAGCTTTCGATTGCTCAAAGAGAAGCTAACTACAACGCCAGTGTTAGCTTTGCCTTCAGGTTCAGGTGGTTTTGTGGTTTGTTCGGATGCTTCGTTGAATGGATTGGGTTGTGTGTTGATGCAGAATGGTCGAGTCATTGCGTATGCCTCTCATAAACTGAAACCGCATGAGACTCGATATCCAGTTCATGATTTGGAGTTGGCAGCAGTGGTTTTTGCCTTGAAGATTTGGCGCCACTATATGTATGGCGAGCAGTTTATGGTGTATACAGACCACAAGAGCCTTCAGTATCTCTTTTCTCAGTCAGATTTGAACATGAGATAGCGTAGATGGATGGAGCTGCTTAAGGATTTTGATTGTGAGATCCAATATCAGCCTGAGAAGGTGAATGTAGTTGCTGATGCATTTAGCAGAAAGGCTCAAGTGGCGATGCTTTATTCGTTGCAGATTTCGAAGGTTCATGAGCATCTTAGCACTACTGGTTGGGGATTTTACCTAGGTGAGGATTATGTTGTTGTGTCTTCTTTTCAAGTTGAGCCACAGATTGTTTCGAGTATTAGGGAAGCTCAGAGAACAGATCCATATATCCATGAGTTGAAGTTTAAGGTTCGAGCTGGACAGTTGGAGGACTATTCTGTCTCGTCTAGTGGTTGTTTGAAATTTTGTGGCAGGTTGTAGTGCCAAATCTGATTGATTTGAAGGAGGATATCTTGAGAGAAGCACACTGTAGTAGACATAGTGTCCATCCTGGTGCAAGGAAGATGTACCATGCCTTGAAGCCGCACTTCTGGTGGGCAGGTTTGAAGAGTGATGTTGCTGACTTTGTAGCGCATTGTTTGAATTGTCAGCAAGTTAAGGCAGAAAGGATGAGACCTGGTGGTCTATTGCAGATCTTAGAGGTGCCCCAATGGAATTGGTAGCACATAGCTATGGACTTTATAACGCATTTACCTCGTTCCAGCAAAGGTTGTGATGCTGTTTGGGTTGTTATATACTGATTGTCGAATTCCGCTCACTTCATTCCCTACAATATGACGTATTCTTTGAATAAAATTGCGAAGTTGTACATAGATTTCATGGTGTGATTGCATGGTGTGCTTGTGTACATTGTTTCAGATCGTGATCCGAGGTTTACTTCCAGGTTTTGGAAGAGTTTGCAAACATCTTTGGTACCAGATTGGCTATGAGTACTGCTTATCACCCCCAAACTGATGGCCAATCTGAGAGGACTATCCAGACTTTGGAGGATATGTTAAGAGCTGTAGTAATGGATTTCAGTGGTAGCTGGCAAGATTTATTGTCTTTGATTGAGTTTTCTTATAATAATAGCTACCAGGTGACAATTGGAATGGCATCATTTGAGGCTTTGTATGGTAGGAAGTGAAGATTGCCAATATGTTGGGAAGAAGTGGGGGAGAAGCAGTTTTCTTCTCCAGAATTTGTGCAGCAGATGATAGATCAAGTAGATCTGATTCGACAGCGTATGAAAGCTTCACAAGATCGCCAAGCAAGCTATGTGAAAAGAAGGAGTAGGCCTTTGGAATTTAAGGTTGGAGATCTGGTTTTCTTGAAAGTTTCTCCTTTTCGAAGTGTGATGAGATTTGGTCTCAAGGGAAAGTTAGCTGCTCGTTATGTTGGACCTTATGAGATTGTGGAGAGGATCGGTCCTTTGTCTTATCGCTTGTTACTACCACGAGATCTGTCTTCATTGCATGATGTTTTTCATGTGTCTATGCTGAGGAAGTATGAGCCAGATCCTTCTCATGTGTTGCGAACTAATGAGGTGGAGCTGGATAGGACTTTGAGCTATGTTGAGTATCCCTTGCAGATCTTGGACATGAAGGAGAAGCAGCTCAGGAACAAGACCATTTCCTTGGTGATGGTCCAGTGGAGCAAACATGGTAGGGAAGAAGCTACGTGGGAGTTGGAGGAGAAAATGCAATGTGAGTGGCCTCATCTGTTTGAGTAGATTTGCATTTGACTCCAGTAGCTAGTTGTTTGTTGTTGTTTGTTCAAGTTATCTTGAACTCTTGGTTAGTAGCCTCTCGTTGTGTGTTAGAGAGTTGCTGTTTGTTTTGTGCGTAGAGGGATTTTTCTAGTGTTGGTTGGTTTGTTGAGTTTTGCTCAATTCTGGAGTTGTTCTTTGATTTCAAGGACGAAAATCTTATTTTCAGTGGGGGAGAGATGTGAGACCCTAAAGATTAGTAGATTAATTGAGTTAATTAATCGGGTTTAGTATAGATCAGATTGGTGTGAACAGATCTGGGATGGATAAGCTTTGAGCTGATAAGCTTGGTGAGCGTATCGGGTTTCTATTTTGGGTGTTTAGAACAGCTTTGGACAGTTGTAGAGTTCTGCAAGGTTGTAATCAGATTTGGAGAGTTTGGAAGTGCTGGTTGGTTGTTTCAGTTTCAGCGCTGATTGTTTGTATTTGAATCTTAAGGTCAAATTTGGTTGTCGCAAGTATTCGGGATGCGCTAGTTAAATATCCTGTGCGGGTAGCGAAATGCTGTCTTTTAGTGAAAATCAGATTTGAGGTGCGTTAGTTGTTAGCGCTGCGTGAACCGGCCTGGTCCGAGAGCTTACTGTAGATCGGTTTCGGGTTGTTTAGACCGGAAGGCAGTGCGATGTCGTTTTGGGTATCAGTGAACGCTGGTCAGTGTTAGTGTCAAATCTGAGCATCCAGATCTGATTTGCAATGCGGCGTCATTTAGCGGGTCATGTGTTTAATAAATTAGAATGTGTATTGGTCCAGATCTGGAGTGTTACTCTGATCTGAGTGGGTATCAGCTTTGAGCCAATATTGTCGGTGAGTAATGTTCATCAGATTTGGGGAAATTAAGTGGTATATATATAAGACTTTGACCGTAGTCTTGCTATTGTTTCCCGACAGAGATATTTCCTGTGAGCAAACTCTGTTTTGATACCCTAGTTACTGTTCACCGAACCTTATCTTCTCCGATTGCCGTGGTAGACAGCTCCAATAGAAGCAAGAGTGGTAGCTTTGGACTCCTCTTGTTAAGGCGCTTCGTTCTATACCTTTTTTGAAGGCTTGCGATTAGCTGGAAGAAGATCGCGAAGGAAGCTGCTTTGTGTAGTCTGTTACCATTTGAGCAGAATTGCTTCTGCCGTTCAGGTAGCTTGTTGGGTAAGTGTTAGTTCCTACCTTGCACTTCGTTTAGAGCTGTTTGTTGATCTAGAAGGGTAGGACAGAGCTGGTTGAGTTCGTAGCCCCCAGTTCATAGCTCTGAGCTTTGCGTCCCTGAGTTAGCGTTGTTATTTGACTTAGCAGGTTTCAGATCTAGTTGCTCGGGACTTTGTTGTGGTAATTGTAGCTCAGAACTAAGGTACGGATGTGAGCTTGTTTTACAGCGTTGGATTTGGCATGGATATTATGGTGCTGCTGTGTATGCTTTGTGCTGTTATTGATTGCTTCTCTTGTGTTGATTATTGCAAGGTGTTACATTGCATACACGCATAATTCATGTTGAGCTCAGATCTTTTTTGTCCGTGCCTTGTTGTGTTGGTCTGTGTGTACCAGGGTGCTTGTTTTGGAGGCCGAGCGGGTAACTCCCGTGTCCCTCATCTCCCTGCTGGGATCTGTTAGCCGCTATGAGTTGAGTGGGTAGCTCCCACGCCTATTGAGCTGGGCAACAGCAGGTTGAGTGATCTGTTGTGCATCTGGTACCGTGTGTTGAGACGGGTGGATAGCTCCCATATACTCACACACCCCGTGGCCACCATCTTTCAATTGATCTGTATCAGTTGTTGAGCAGTTTCTTGAGATCCTTTGGCTCCCTGCCTTCGATTGTAGCCTTGTTCTCATGCATAGCATGTGAGACCCAAAAGTTTAGAAAGATTAATTGAGTTAATTAATCGGGTTTAGCATAGACCATATTTGGCTTGAACAGATCTGGGATGAGCCAGATTTCGACTGGTATGCATGGCAAAGCTATCGGGTCCGTATTAGTACTTATAAAAATTCTGAGAAGTTTGAGAAATTTGGTTACAGCGATCAGATTTGAGAGCTGATCAGATTCGAGGTTAGAATCTGGTATCGCTAAGCTGATGTGAGTAAGCTAGTGTGTTTCATTAGCGGGTAGAGAAACTACGTCGTTTGGATTAGTTGGAACGACAAAGTTTTGGCTTAGCGGGGGAGACTCAGATGTGAGTAGCGTTGGTCTTCAGATTCGATGGGATTTGAGTATTGCGATGCGACGCGTTTAGCATTTCAGTTTCGAGTAGAGGGTGATGTGTCTAGATGCGAGAGTGGACTCTGTGCGACGTCGTTTGAGTAAGTCAGGTTCTGTTTTGACGAAGAGTCATATCTGATGTGAGATTCAGATCCGAGTGGGAAATCAGTTTTGTGACTTAAGTGTCGGTGGGTACTATTCTTCAGATTTGAGCAGATCTGACCTTTTAATAGAGAACTTTGCGTTCGTTCTTTATTATCCAGATTCGACACTTAGAATATTTTCCGATAGTGAATCCTATCGCGATACCCTAGCTACTGTTCACCGAACCTTATCGTCTCCGATTGTCGCCGGTAGACAGCTCTGACTGAAGTAAGAGTGGTAGCGCTGGACTCCTCTTGCTAAGACGCTTCGTTTGGTACAGATTGTGGAAGCTTGAGTCAAGCTTGGAGAGATCGCGAAGACATCTCCCTTCTGTAGTCTGTTAGCATAAGCGTGGCTTTGATTCTGCCATTCAGGTAGCTCGTTGGGTAAGTGTTAAGATCCTACCTTGTGCTTCTTTTAGAGCCTTCTGTTGTGTTAGAAGGGTAGGATAGCGCTGGTTGAGTTCGTAGCTCCCAGTTGTAGTTTATGTGCTACAGTCCCTGAGATTTTGTGTGTTGTTGCTTAACAGGTTTTCAGATCTGTGTTGCTCGGGACTTCGTTGTGTTAATTTTAGCTCAGAAGACTGAGTACAGATGTGAGATTGTTTTACAGCCTTGGATTGAGCATGGGTGATTATGCTTTCTGCTGTGTATGCTTCGGTGCTATTATTGCTTGCTTCTGTTGTACTGTTATATGCAAACTGTCATTGCATACACGCATTATTCATGTTGCATTGAGATCTTGTTTAGCCGCGCCTTGTTATCTTGATCTGTGCGACCAGGATGTTTGTTTTGAGGACGAGGGGGTAACTCTCGTATACCTCATCTCCCTGCTGGGATCTGTTAGCCCCTATGAGCGGAGTGGGTAGCTCCCACATCTCCTGAGTTGGGCAACAGCAGGTTGAGCTGTGTTCTACATCTGGTGTCGTGTGTTGAGACAAGTGTGTAGCTCCCATATACTCACACACCCCGTGGCCACTGTTGTTCAGTTGATCTGATTCGTTTGTTGAGCAGTTGTTGAGATCCTTTGGCTCCCTGCTTTCAGTTGTAGCTTTGTTCTCATGCATAGCATTTGCATAATACCTGTTGCTTTCCATTAGCTGTTTTATGTTGCTCTCCGTACTGGGGTTTGACCCCGTGTCCCTCTGGGGCTGGTGTTTGTTTGCCTGTGTGTGTTGTCCAGGTTTCCCAGGTTACTCAGCTGGTCGTGGAGTTGACCCAGCTGGAGGTGCCCCAGGAGGTGGTTAAAGTGTCCCAGTTAGCGTATAGCATATATGTATCAGTACTGTTAGCCGGGGGCTGCCATGTGCTTTGTTGTATTCATTTGTAGCGTTGTTGATGGGTGCTCGATCATGTTGTACTGTTGTACTGTGACTTGTAGTCTCATGTAATTTATTCAGCTGGGATTTTGAGTATTGCAGTATTTTAAATTATGTTTTTATCAGTCAGGCCAAAAACGAAAATTTTAGCCACTATTTTAAATGCTTCCGCAATTGTGTTTTGCCTGGTTTTACTCTGATTGACCACGAGGCCTGACATAGCATTCTCATATTATCTGTTGCTATTTAACTGTTGTTGTTCAGTTGCTCTCCGTACTGGGGTTTGAACCCAATGTCCCTCTGGGGCTGGTTGTCTTGTTTGCCTGTGTGTGTTTCAGGCTAGTGACGAGTAGATGCAGAAGTGGAGACTAAGGGATGCAGAGAAGGGCAGTGGACTCTACACAGTGAGCGACGGGATTGTGAAGTTTAGGGGTCGATTTTGGGTTCCTTCAGGTGATGCACTGAGAGAGGTGATTATGACGGAGGCTCATGCATCACCATACTCCGTGCACCCAGGGAGCACGAAGATGTAGAGAGATCTACAACAGTTGTATTGGTGGCCAGGTATGAAGCGAGACATCGCCCGATTTGTGTCTGAGTGCTTGACTTGCTAGCAGGTCAAGACAGAGCATCAGAGGCCTGTTGGACTACTGAGACCACTCCCTATTCCTGAGTGGAAGTGGGAGAATATTTCTATGGACTTTATAGTGGTACTGCCGAGGTCAGTCAGAGGCTCGAACTCTATATGGGTGATTGTGGACCGACTCACCAAGTCAGCACATTTCTGTCGGTGAAGACCACCTTCACCATGACACAGTATGCTGAGTTGTACATCAGATAGATTGTCAGACTACATGGGATACCAGTTTTGATAGTCTCTGATAGAGACGCCCGCTTTACATCGGCTTCTAGAGGAGTCTTCATGCTTCACTAGGGACGAAGCTGCAATTCAGCACCGCTTTTCACCCACAGTCGGATGGACAGACTGAGAGGGTGAACCAGATACTGGAGGATCTACTACAAGCTTGTGCCATGGATTTTCAGGGGAGTTTGGAGACCAAGATGCCACTAGTAGAGTTTGCTTCAATAACAGCTTTCAGGCCTCCATAGTCATGGCACCATATGAGGCACTCTATGGGAGAAAGTGTAGGTCCCCCATTCATTGGGATGAAGTCAGAGAGAGAGCAGAGATTGGACCAGATATGGTTGAGCAGACAGCTGCCACAGTACTGAGGATCAGGGATAGGATGAGGACCGCGTAGAGCAGGCAGAGGAGCTATGTTGATCTGAGACGGAGAGAGCTAGAGTTTTCGGTAGGAGACCATGTATTCGTGAAAGTAGAACCCATGTAGGGCGTGATGAGATTTGGGAAGAAAGGGAAGCTGGCTCCCAGATACATACAACCCTTCGAGATCCTCGATAGAGTGGGGACGTTAGCTTATCGGGTCGCACTACCACCTAGCCTGGAAGCGGTACATAACGTCTTTCACATCTCCATGCTCGGGAAGTATGTACCGAACCCCTCTCATGTGCTGAGCGTTGAGCCACTACAGCTATCTCCACAGCTGACGTTTGAGGAGCGTGCTTCTTGGATCTTGGGCAGACAGGACCGGAAGCTACGCAACCGGATCATTCCCATGGTCAAAGTCCAGTGGCTGAACCATTCGGAAGAGGAAGCTACGTGGGAAGTAGAGGCCGATATCAGGGAGCTTTACCCAGATCTATTCGGTAAGTTATCGAATTTTGAGGACGAAATTCTTGTTAAGGGGGAGAGTATTGTAACGCCCGGGAATTTCTCTACATAAATCGCATCCTTAGTATTTATTTCTATACATAGTATTGATTAAATTTTATGATTACGCATTAGTATTTAATTATATGATATTATTGTCAGGCATCGTGCTCTAAATAGAGTAAAACATACAAACACATGCGGAAGCTTATCAAAAAGCGGGTAAAATTTTCGCGTTTAGGCCTGACGGTTTAGAACATATAATTTAAAATACAAGAATACTCAAAATACGAACCCAGTTTAAAATCCAACCACAACAGAAACAGTATAGCATAACAACATCCAACGACAACATGTATCAGACTCCAACTACGGGATACAATAACGAAGCGCAGGGCATCCCCCTGGCTAACTGATACATATATAATTATGCTATACGCAACTGGGACACGCTAACCACCTCCTGGGGCACCACCAGCTGGGTTAAAGCCACGACCAGCTGTAAAACCTGGGTTCCCTGAAAACAATACAAACAAGGAAAAAAACCAAGCCCCAGAGGGACATGGGGTCAAACCCCAGTACGGAGAGCAACAGATAAAGCTAAAAGAATGCATAAGATAAAATGCAGATGCTATGCATGAGACACCGGATAACAACGGAAGGCTCAACCAACAAGGGAGCTAAGGAACTCAAGCACAGCTCCAAGAATCTACAACACCAGTGGCCACGGGGTGTGTTCACAGTGTGGTAATGAGCCACTCGCCGTGATACCACACCCGAATACCAGATGCATCAAACAACTCAACCTGCCGTTGCCTCGCCCATGAACTGTTGTAGTTAACCACTCGGCGCATGGTGGCTAACGATCCCAGCAGGGAGATGAGAGTGCGGTATCGCCGCTCGCCCTCGCATCCTGGTAAGAAAACAACAGCACAATACACAAGGCACAAACGGCCGAGATACAATACAAGGGATCTGAAATGCAAGTGAATAAATGCGTGAATGCAAACAATCGAGAGCAGCTAGTATAACACAATGCAACAGCTACTAACACAGCATTCATATCCACCGAAACAATCCCAGCAATCTCACATTAAACCTAGCTCAAATCCGTACCTTCTAAGCAACAATTACCAAAATTCAGATTCCTCGAAGGTGTGATCAAGGCACGGCCTGCACAAAATCTGCCAAACACACGATGCACAGATTTCAGGAAAAAGCCTACACAACCTCACGGCCTTCATACAAAATCTCATGGCCAAACACTAAAATTCACGGCTGGAAATTCATATACACAAACCAGCCTTCAACCCTACCCAAACAACTTAACAGGAAGCTTAAAACAAGGCCTAGAACAAGATTCCAACAACTAAATTCGAAAGCTACCTGCGACCTCACATGCACGGCCAAAAATACAGCAGCTTCGAGCTTCCGATCCAGCCAACTATAGCTTCCAAAATGGGTACGAAATGAAAGAGCTTTCCAAGAGGAGTCCAACGCTACCTCGAACGTGGAAATGGTTGCCGGAATCAACGGGAATCGCCGGATAAAGTCTACGGTGAATAGTACCCAAGGGTTTGAGAACAGAGAACGAAGGTCGAGAGAAATTGCTAAGTATGGATTCTGTTTTTCCTCAATAATTGAAGGCCAACGCTCCAATTTATACACGCATGAAATCTGGTTAAAAAGCCCACCGACAGAAACAGATTTCACAAGCAAAGCGCGCTAAAAATGCTCAAAAGCCACGGTGAAATCTGAAAAACTAAACACTACGCTCGCTTCCAAAACCACTGTGAAATCTGGTCAACAACTACGCATAAATCTGGAACCAAAACACGCTGAAAGCTGGAAATATGCTAACACTAAAACGATGCCACACACTATGGTGAAATCTGGAACCAAGAACGCTGGAAGCTGATCGCCAAAACAAGCGCTGAAATCTGGTCACCATTACGCTACACTCACAAAACAGATTTCTCGCTCAACGCAAGCATGCAAGTAGATCTCTACACAATATAGCGCACCAGATTTCACAAAACGCTACGACCAGATCTCTCCTCCCCACGCGGCATCCAGACTTCACAAAACAATTGCATCGCACACACAACAGCTCTCTCT
>KQ987416.1:4127-15434 GCA_001598015.1 Dorcoceras hygrometricum
TCAGTGATACCTAGGGGATCATGGGGCGATGTTGCTAGACGCTTTACCATGATCCGTTGGGCAAGTCCGGAATTGTGATTCCGGAGCCACAATGGTTGTGGGCCCACGGCTAGCTGTATCCCTGAACCATTGAGGGTCACACAAGTACTAGATTCGAGATTCCCGCACGGATACTCAGCTCAATGTGTTGAGCACGAGAAGAGGATTTCAGGATGTGCGACTTCCTAAAAGTCAACAGGGGTCAAACCGGGATTTGACGCTGTTGAGGGGCAAAACGGTCTTTTTGCACTGGGTTCTGGAAAATGGTTTTTCAGATCATATTATTCAGTTTTGGAAACCGAGTCGATCGGTCCGATCTGATCGGTGATCGTAGTTACGATGAAGTCTCGGTGGTGGAGATGAACTGAATGTTCATTGTTGGACCCGGGCCCGTTGGGCCGGTCCAAGTCCATCTCTTAATTCTATTTAATGTAGAATTAGACTAGACTTAATCACATCATTGTCATAACTCTCCCATTGCAAACCCTAACCCTAAGCACCAACGCCGCCTCCCTCTCTCAAACACGCCGCCGCCGCCGCCGCCGCCCACGCGCCGCCGCCGCCGCCAATCGTCGCCGGAAATCTGTTTTCGGCCAGTTCGACGAGGAGAATCCATTCGTGCTGATCTCGTCAGCGCTTCTAGTGCAGCCTGACAAAGGAGTCTCGGATCTGGTCGTGGACCGGATTGGCGTAAACTACCGCAATCTACCGAGAAGAGCCGGATTCTTGTAATATCGGTTGGAGCCAGGCACAAGTGCCAGCAAGGTATTCAATTTTGAACACCCTATGTATGACGATTATTGAATTGTCTGTTTTTGTATTGATCGTCTCCCGGCCATATTCTTTGTTCTTCCGCTGCCTCGCCGGGGGGCGGATCCGGATCCCCAACACTGATGGTAAGGTACTGACCTACAAGGCGCGACTGGTTGTGAAATATTACACTCAAAGACAAGGTGTTAACTGTGATAAAACATTTTCACCAGTCGCAATGTTCAAGTCAATTAGAATCCTTATAGCCATAGCCGTATGGTACGACTATGAGTATGGCAAATGGAGGTGAAAACTGTGTTCCTTAATGGAAACATTAAGGAAGAGATCTATATGACGCAGCCTGAGGCTTTCACATCTGTAGGAAGTGAGCATAAAATATGCAAATTTCAGAGATCGATCTACAGTCTCAAGCAAGCATCGAGAAGTTGGAACCTGAGATTTGATGAAACAATTAAAGAATTTGGTTTCATCAAGAATCTCGAGGAGCCATGTGTGTATAAGAAGGTAGTTAAGAATGTTGTGACATTCCTTGTACTTTATGTTGATGACATTCTACTCATTGAGAATGATGTAGGAATGCTGCAGTCAACTAAATTGTGGTTGTCTAGTAGATTTTCGATGAAGGACATTGGTGAAGCATCCTATATTCTTGAAATACAGATCTATAGAGATAGATCAAAAAGGATGCTCGGACTCACCCCAGCGATCTATATCGATACCATACTTAGCGGTTCTCTATGGAAGAGTCCAAGAGAGGACATCTATCTATATACCACTGGGTCACTCTATCTAAGTATATGTGTCCAAAGACTGATGAGGAGATAGAGAGTATGGCACATGTGCCATATGCCTCGGCAATAGGTAGTATTATGTATGGTATGATCTCGACTAGACCAGATGTCGCATATGCTCTGAGTGTCACGAGCCTCTATCAAGCCAACCCCGGCCAAATGTATTGGAAGGCTGTGAAAGATATTCTTAAGTACTTACGAAGGACTAAGAATATGTCCATGGTCTATGGTGGTGGTGAACTGAAATTGGAAGGCTACACTGATTCTAGCTTCCAATGCGATGTGGACGATTCGAAGTCAACAACTGGATTTGATTCATGCTCAATGGTGGTGTTGTCTCTTGGAAAAGTTCCAAGCAAGACACTATCGCGGATTCAACCACTGAGGCTGAGTACATTGCAGCATCAGCTACTGCTAAAGAGGTGGTTTGGATGAGGAATTTCGTCCAAGAATTGGGAATAATTCCTAAAGGAGTTGGTCCACTCCCGGTGTACTGTGACAACTCGGGTGCCGTTGCGCAAGCAAAGGAACCTGGTCCCACCAAAGATCCAAACACATAACTGAGGAAATACCACATAATCCGGGATATTATGGCTAGAGGTGACATAGCAGTCGTCGCCTCTGCAGACAACATTGTTGATCCACTTACGAAGCCCTTGCCAGAATCATTGTTTTAAAACATCGCGAAGCAATGGGACTACGTCTCATGAGTAGTTGGCTTTAGGGCAAGTGGGAGATTGTTAGAGAAGGTTCCAACTAACCAACTTTTGGCATGTGGGTTCTTGTTGACTCTATGTAAAACAATATTTATTTATGAAATTCGCATTCTTTTATGGCATTTTTTATCTTCATTATTATGATTACAATTGTTGGATAAAGACCTTGAATGCACTATAGTGTATGTTAGATATGATAGTGGATTTGATGGCTATCATGAAACACATCTAATAATCACTGTGTATTCTAAACATGTTCCTAGTCGATTGGGCCATCCAAAAGAGGATAAGGATCGCCCGAGCTTGAGACTAGCATATGCGATGTGAATTACCACGTTTCATTGGTAGGGAACATAGTGATGTTCTGAGCATGCAGATGGATAGTGACCTGGTGATCTATCGAACTATCCTCGTTCGGACTTTCCAAGTGGTTACCATTTGTCGAGTGGATTAAGTCCGAGGTCTTGGTTGTACAGAGTAGTTCTCATTACTCGAAACATCATTGCTACTCTACATGATAGGTGCCTCACTTTGACCCGTTTATCGACTCAGTTGGGGTCATCAGGTGGCGGGGTTGGGTGATGTCCCGATGCATGTAGGAGTCAATGCTTCGTTCTCGAGGATTCCTCGTTCGGACTTTCCAAGTGGTTACCATTTGTCGAGTGGATTAAGTCCGAGGTCTTGGTTGTACAGAGTAGTTCTCATTACTCGAAACATCATTGCTACTCTACATGATAGGTGCCTCACTTTGACCCGTTTATCGACTCAGTTGGGGTCATCAGGTGGCGGGGTTTGGGTGATGTCCCGATGCATGTAGGAGTCAATGCTTCGTTCTCGAGGATTCACCGCTCGCCCTTGTGTGTGGATATCCTATGCTATCTGAGGAGATAATAGTATGACAAATATCTGGCCAGAGTACTAGATGTGTTTTAGGCAAATGAGTTTACCTAGTAACACATGCGATGTCACTATTTGATCTCCAAGATGTATGCATGGTTATTGGATCTCTAGCGACTCTCGATTACCAATGGTCGTTGCTCTGATCGGGATATTTGAGTTGAAAGGACCGTACTGTACGCTAACCATGGCCAACTGGTTCTTGCAGGCACTATCAGTGATACCTAGGGGTTCATGGGGCGATGTTGCTAGACGCTTTACTTTGATTCGATGGGTAAGTCCGAAAATATGTTTTTGGAGTCACAAATATTGTGAGCCCACGGTTAGTTGTATCCCTGAACCATTGAGGGTCACACAAGTACTGGTTTCCCAATTCTCGTACGGATATGTTGCTCAAAGTGTTGAGTATAGTAGGAGGAAGGTTGGGAGTATGACTTCCTAAAAGTAGCTAAGGGAGTAGGACTTCCATATTTAGCCAATGAGAGTAAACTTGTCATATATATAGAATTAGTGGTCCGAAAATTTGATTTACATCATAATGATCAGTTTTGTAAACTGAGCACATCGGTGATATCTGATCATCGATCGGGATTATGATGAGACCACAATCGAGGGAGTCCAAACGAATGTTCACAGTTCGATTTGAACCGAATGTTCATTGTTTGAGTTGAACCGAATGTTCACTGTTTGAGTTGAACCGAATGTTCACTATTTTGTTCAAATCAAACTCTATCCCTCAATCTATAAATATGACAATGAGGACACACTTTCAAATGGAGAAAAAGAAAAACACCAAAATCTATTCAGCAAACTCCTCCCCTCTCTCTTCTTCCCTCGCTGTCGTCATCGCCGTCGCCGCCCGCCGCCGCCGTCGGAATTTGTTCCGATCATCTCGGCGAGGAGATTCCGTCCGTGAAATTTTCGACGGTTTTCTAGTAAACCGGCGAAGGAGTTGAGATTCTGGTCGTGGACGGGGATTTGGCGTCGATCCAGCCGTTCAACCGTTTAAGTGCCAATTCCCTCGTTGAATTGGTCGGAGCCAGGCACCTAGACACCATCAAGGTACCTTCTGAACATTCTATGAATGTTTTGATTATTGTATAGGTGTATTGACCGTTCCCGAGCTCCATTTTTAAATTCTTCCATTGTGCCCCGGGAGCGGGATCTGGTGTGAAAACCCGAAAATTCAGCTCCAAGAAATAGAGCAAAAAAAAAATCAGCTGGTGGTCGAAAACCAGCTGCTGGCCGAAAACCAGCTGCTGGTCGAAATTCAGCAGTTGGCCATTTAGCGACGTAAACTCAGCAGTTGGGTCGCTAATTCAGCAGGTGGCCATCTAGCGACGCAAATTCAGCAGTTGGGTCGTTAATTCAGCAGATGGCCATTTAACGACGCAAATTCAGCAGTTGGCCATTTAGCGACGCAAATTCAGCAGTTGGCCATTTAGCGACGCAAATTCAGCAGTTGGACTTTTAGCGACGCAAATTCATTCAGCAGTTGGCCATTTAGCGAGGCAAATCCAGCAGTTGACGATTTAGCGACGCAGAATCGGAGTTAGCGATGCAGATTCACATTTAGCGACGTGAATTCAGCAGCTGGCGATTTAGCGACGCAGATTCACATTTAGCGACGCAGATTCTCATTTGGCGACGCAAAATTCAGATTTTTGGCTCACGAATTCCAGCAGTGTTACAAGTCAGATTTCATGGTTTTAACCGACGAATTTAGGAGTTAATGGCCAATTAAAACCTCTTAATTCAAGAGATTAAATTGTGCATTCGTAACAGCCATTTTATGGCCATAAAGGCAGAGAATTAAAGCCTCAAATGACAGGCCTTTGATTACCCTCCTCAACACCTATAAATACCAGACTATGATCACCGATTCTTCCTCACAAGCATTTCAAAAAATTCCCTCAGAAAAGCAACAAGCTCTCACGCACAAGTTGAAACCCAGTGTCGTACACCAAAATTTTTGGCAAAGGGCTGATTGATTCCTGCGTTTTTGGAACCGCCAGATTTCAGACTTCACACTTTTTACCAGATTCAGACTTCAGATTAGTAAGTGGGTTTTTGCTACTTATATATTCGTTTGATATATTATATATATATTATTCATGTAAGAATTCAGTTTTGAACCTACTGTTCGAGCACCTTTCTGTTCAAATATCTGTTTCACTTCAAGCTCTGTTTTGCACTGATATTTATGTCGTAATATGGGTCTACGGAATATTCCGCACTCTGGGTTACTTGGTGTAACCACATGGCCTCGACCCCTTAGAGGAGTAAAAATTAGGGACTGATCAGTAAACCATAGACACGAAGTAATTATCAGTGCTTTTCTGCTACTCGTTCTGTTAAGTTCTGACATGCTCTGTTAAGCTCTGTTATGCTCTGTTCCGAATTCTGTTAAATATGTATATATATTTGTTGTTTGCTCGAATGGTATCCCCCACTTGCTGAGTGTTTCCCCAAACACTCACCCCTTACTTCTCCACCCAGATAAGAATGAAGAGCAGGTAGAAGAAGAAGAACAAGAACAATTTTGGGGCTGGTGAAGATTCAGTTTCTGTTGATGTAATAATTAATTTGTTTTTCGCTTCCGCAATTTTCTCTGATTTCCGATATAAAAACGATATTATTTGGATATGTAATAGACTGGTTTGAGCTATGCTATGATGGCTTAATGTTTTACAATTTTATAATTGTTTAATATTGCCGATGTCATGAGTCTCGGTTTCGGGGCGTGACATTTTAGTGGTATCAGAGCTCACCAGGTACATAATCCGGCTGGGAAACCGAATCTGAAATTTTCAAGTTCTAGGAAGAATTTTCAGATTTGGCGAAAGACCAGTACTACCCTTCGAAAGACACGTTTTGCCATCTTTGGAAATATTTGAAACTGCAGTAACTTTTTGTACAGGACTCCGATTTCAGTTCCGTCAGCTGTTCTGAAATCCCTATGGTTAGTATCTTCTGTTTATGGATTAACCTCACGACTTTATATTTTTGGACGTATCCTCGATTTTAGGAAATGGCCCCCTCTGCTCCACGTACTCGTGCTGCGGCTGCCCTCCGTATGAAACAAATTTCCCTCGATAACCAAGGCCGCACAATTAGGCGCCTTAGAGCCTAATTAGCCACTGAGAGACGAGGATTGGCCACCATGAAGAAAGAACTGGAAGACACTCAAGTAGCCTTAGAAGCCTCACATAAGGTCATTGCCGGACTAACCGAGATAGGCCTTAACATGTCCAAGAGGATTGAGAAGATGAAAGTTAAGAAACAACTAGCTAAAGCAAACCATGTGGAGTGCCATCAGAAGTTCCAGGCTCGTATCCACGAGTCCAAAGACTCGATGCAGGCACAACACTTGATCATCGAGGCCCTGGTCGATGAGAAGGATAGCCTACTCCAAACCATCAAGGTCTCCAAGAAGCTAACAATGCCCCTGCTCCATTCGATGGTGATTGGGAGGAAGAACCGGAAGAAGAACCGGAAGAGGAAGAGATTGAGGATATTCCTCTGGGCGAGGGAGAGATAGATGATGAATAGGAAATATTTTAGCTTTGTATTCAATTCATCTTTCTATTCGAATAAATTTCTTAGCCTTCAAGATATCTTATTCCGGACCTTTCACAGTTATATACCGCCATTCTTAACAAAGATTCCCTATGGCAGAATATGGCAGGCGATCGAAGAAGCGACAGGAACAATGGAGGCGAAGGACCCTCAAACAACGGAACTAGTCTTAGCAGAGAAGACCTAATGGCAATAGCTACAATTGTTGCCACAACGCTTCAAGGGTTGGTTGGTCCCAACCACAACCAAGCTCCACCTCCTCCCCCTCCACCCCGTGGGACGAAGTTCTATTACGAGTCCCTCCGCAAGAATAAAGCCCCCACCTTCGATGGGAGCCACGACCCAGAAGTTGCTCAGACCTGGATGAAGAACATCGAGACGCAACTTCGACTCCTGGAGGTCCCAGATGCAGTCAAAGTGGATGTGGTAACACCACTCCTCGACAGTAAAGCTGGGAAATGGTGGGAAGCAGTCGAGCCCACCATGACTGCCAATGGAAAAGCCATGACGTGGCAGAGGTTTCGAGAAGCATTCTTGAAACAGTACTTTCCCATGGAAGTACGAATGCAAAGGCTCAGCGAGTTTGAAACCTTCACTCAGACCGCAGACATGTCGGTAGTAGAGTATACCTCCAATTTCAATTCATTGGGCACCTACGTCCCAACGATCATGGCGGATAACACTCTAAAAATGCACCGATACAAGAAGGGCCTGAACAGCCGTATCCAGTCAGCCCTGGCAGTCTACCAAGCCACGAGTCTCGAAGACTTAATGGGTGCTGCAATCCGAGCAGAGACGGACATAAAGAGGCGGGAAGCGGACAATAAAAACAAACGCCCCCTCAATGCTCAGACTTCGCACGGTGGGCCCAAGAACAAGCGGCAAAACTTCAACAACCGCGGCTCAGCTCCTACACCGAATAACCAGACGTTTCCAACTTGCTCATCCTGCGGACAACGTCATAGTGGAGACTGTCGCAAGCAGAGCGGTGCATGTTTCAAGTGTGGAAAGATGGGCCACCGAATTGCGGATTGTCGGGAGAACCAAGGCGCAAAAGCTGGACCGAGCAATGCGGCTCCGAGCAAGCCAAAGCCTAGGGAGGATAATCCCAATGCTCGTGTGTTCGCAATGACACGGGAAGAAGCTGAAGACGCCAGCGATGTGGTGGCAGGTACCATTTCTATCAACAAACTGCCTGCTTATGTGTTGTTTGATTGTGGTGCCACGCATTCGTTCGTGTCTAGGAGATTCACTAAGAAGTTAGGGTTAGAGCCTGAAGTTCTATCTGAACCCTATAGAGTAGCAACTCCTACCAACACTACCATCGAAACACGTAAAATCCATCGAAACTGCGAGTTATCGATAAGCAACCATTCATTCTCCGCAAATCTGATACACCTCAACATGGTCGAATTCGACGCCATCTTAGGGATGGATTGGCTATCTAAGAACCATGCAATAATGGATTGCCGAGGTAAGAGCGTGAAGCTCCAAACCTTCGACCAAGAAGAGCTGATTTACTATGGGAAGAACAAGGAGCGAAAGTCCCTACTTTCTGCGGCCCAAGCATGGACAGCCATGAAGACCGGAGCAGAAGTCTTCTTGGCTATGATCTATGAAGTAAAAGAAGGAGATGAACTCAAGATATAAGACATCCCGGTAGTGCAAGAATTCGCAGATGTATTTCCAGATGACTTACCTGGAAAAGTTCCTGATCGAGAAATTGAGTTCGAGATCAACCTAGTGCCAGGGTCGGCTCCAATATCCAAGGCACCCTATCAAATGGCACCTGCAGAACTCAAGGAGCTCAAGGATCAACTACAGGAACTGCTGGACAAAAAGCAGATCCGACCCAGTGTGTCACCTTGGGGAGCTCCAGTCTTATTCGTCAAGAAGAAGGATGGATCTATGAGATTGTGTATCGACTATCATGAGCTGAACAAGATCACAATCAAGAACAAGTATCCTCTTCCAAGAATTGACGACCTCTTCGACCAACTCAAGGGAGCCACAACCTTCTCCAAGTTGGATTTGAGGTCGGGTTATCACCAGCTGAAGATCAAGGCTGAGGATGTTTCGAAAACTGCATTTAGAACAAGATATGGCCATTACGAATTCACGGTGATGCCATTTGGTCTAACTAATGCACCAGCGGCCTTCATGGACCTCATGAACCGTGTGTTCAAGCCATTCCTCGACAAGTTTGTGGTGGTGTTCATAGATGATATACTTGTATATTCATCAAGTGAAGAAGACCACAAGGAACATCTCCGAGTTACTCTCCAAACCCTGCGAGAGAAACAACTGTACGCCAAATTCAAGAAGTGTGAATTCTGGCTACAGAGTGTGGCATTCCTAGGCCATATAATTTCTGAAGCTGGAGTATCAGTAGACCCAAAGAAGGTAGAAGCCATCATGGACTGGCCTGCACCTAAGACAGTGACAGAAGTTAGAAGCTTCTTGGGACTGGCCGGCTATTATCGGAAGTTCGTAGAAGGTTTTTCTTCAATAGCCTTACCACTCACTAGACTCACCCAGAAGAACTCCAAGTTCAACTGGAACGAAGAGTGTGAGACAAGCTTCGAGACTCTGAAGATGAAGCTTGCATCTGCCCCTGTTCTGACGCTACCTGTAGGAGACAAGGACTTTACCATCTACAGCGATGCATCGAAAGAAGGACTAGGGTGTGTGCTCATGCAAGATGGCAGAGTAATTTCATATGCCTCAAGGCAACTGAAGACGCATTAACGCAACTACCCAACTCACGACTTAGAGCTTGCTGCGGTGGTTTTTGCCCTAAATATTTGAATGCGAAGTATTCACCGACCATCAAAGTCTCAAGTACATATTCACCCAGAAGGAATTAAATTTGAGACAAAGGAGATGGCTAGAGCTGTAAAAGGACTACGACTTAACGATCAATTACCACCCAGGAAAGGCAAATAAGGTGGCCGATGCGCTAAGTCGGAAGAATATGAACAAGGTGATACTATCTTCAGTCTCAGCCCAACCATGCCTTAAAGAATTGATCAAGCTAAAACAAGATCAAGACCCCAGCTTGATGAGGCTGAAAGAACATATCAAGGAAAGGGAATCGCCTGATTTCCGAACGGACCAAGATGGGATCCTTTGGATGAACGGACGACTATGTGTACCAGACGTCGATAACCTCCGTCAGGAAGTGATGTCTGAAGCACATAAGTCCAAATTCTCAATCCACCCAGGAAGTACAAAGATGTATATCAAGGAAAGGGAATCGCCTGATTTCCGAACGGACCAAGATGGGATCCTTTGGATGAACGGACGACTATGTGTACCAGACGTCGATAACCTCCGTCAGGAAGTGATGTCTGAAGCACATAAGTCCAAATTCTCAATCCACCCAGGAAGTACAAAGATGTACAGAGATTTTAAAGAACACTTTTGGTGGAATGGGATGAAAAGAGATGTTGCTGATTTTGTTGCAAGATGCCACGTATGCCAACAAGTCAAGGCCGAACATCAAAGACCTGGAGGATTGTTATAACCACTGGAAATTCCAGAATGGAAGTGGGAAAACATATCCATAGACTTTGTAGTTGGTCTACCGAAGACAAGACTAGGGCACGATGGAATATGGGTAATCGTGGATAGGTTAACAAAATCCGTGCACTTTCTGCCTGTCCGAATGAACTATGGCTTGGATAAGCTAGCTTCCTTGTACATGGACAACATCGTCAGGCTGCACGGAGTTCCAACAAGCATCTTGTCAGATAGGGACCCAAGGTTCGTATCTCGCTTCTGGAAGAGCTTCCAAGAAGCCATGGGAAGTAAGGTTACTCTGAGTACTGCTTATCATCCGCAAACAGATGGTCAAACTGAGAGGACCATCCAGACCCTGGAAGACATGCTGCGGACTTGCACATTAGACTTCGGTAGCAATTGGAGCGAACATCTACCCCTAATAGAGTTCGCGTACAACAATAGCTACCGCAGCAGCATAGGGATGGCACCATTCGAAGCCCTCTATGGACGGAAATGTCGATCGCCGTTGTATTGGGATGAAGTTGGAGAAAAGGCCATCTCAGGACCTGAATGTTAGAGTAGATGCCCAACTAGCCAACTTGTGGCGTGTGGGTTTATAGACTCTTGTATATGACAATCTTTATATATGATATTCGCATTTATCCATATGGCATTCTTTACTTTCATTGTGTGTATAATGATTAACAATTGCGTTGAGTAAAGACCTAGGATGCACCTAAGTGTATGTTAGATGTGATAGTGGTATGACGGCTATCATGAAACACATCTAATAGTCACTGTGTATTCTGAACTGTTCCTAGTCGATTGGGCCGTCAAAATGAGGATAAGGCCGCCCGAGTTCGAGACTAGTATCTGCGATGCGAAGTACCACGTTTCATTGGTAGGGAACATTGTGATGTTCTGAGCATGCAGATAGATAGTGTCCTGGTGATCTATCGAACTACCCTCCTTCGGACTTTCCAAGTGGTTACCATTTGTCGAGTGGATAA
>KQ987416.1:31690-49261 GCA_001598015.1 Dorcoceras hygrometricum
CCTGAATCTTCTTCAACAACAATAGATTTATCTTCTTGCGTCTGGAAGCACAAACACTGCAACTGGAAATCTTTGCGTTGCGACTGAATCTTCTGTAGTTTCGACTGCTGAAATATCAACGCAAAGTCGTCCTGCGGAAGCTTTAGCGCAAGAGCAAAAAGCTGTCGTATCAACTTATGTAAACGACATCGTTTTGAAATTACTATCTTCAAATAGCATCTGCTGATTGCACTGTAGCTTGCGAATGGATATCTCTTCTACGAAGTCGCTTCCTCTTGCGTCTGGATGCAAGCTACCTGCTGATTCTTGCGACTGGTCTCTCAAGCCATCTGCTGAATATGATGACGTCACCGATGACGTCATCAACACTAATCCATCTGCTGATTCTCAACACGACGTCGCATCATCTTTTGCGCTTCGCTTCATCTGCTGATAGCCAACTGCTGATTGTGATGACATCAAGGCTGATGTCATCACAGCTCATTCCATATCTAGCGCATCTCTTCTCATCTGCTGAAACTTCCTGCTGAATCTTTAGCTTCCTGCTGAATGATGACGTTACTGCTGATGTCATCTACACTTAGCGCTCCAGCTGATCTTCTTCGTTCCAGCTCCAGCTCCAGCTTGTGATTCTTCGTAGCTTCTTGCTCCTTGAATAGCGACTGTTGATAGATTCATCAACAGTACTTATAATCGCTACTGCTAACAGATTCGTCAACAGTACTTAGCGCATCTTCTTCTTCAATAGATTTCTCCAGCAAGCTCCTCAATTCTTGTTCCAGCTGGTTCATCTTTTCTCTTTAGCGCTTGCAGCTGGTTGTCGTCGTTTCAGCTGGTTCATCATGCTCCAGCTGATTCAATTTGGCCTTCGCCTGATTGCGAACAGCTGATTCAACTCTGGACGTCTCCATAGCTAATTGTCGATTCCATGAACACCAAACCAACAGCTGATTGTTTATATTGAACCAACTGCTGGACATATTTATCAGCTTTTCTTCTTTGCGCAATAAGCTTCTTCCTGCTGATATTCGTCTTCGTTCCTAAATCCTGTGCACTTAAGTAGAATTGTTAGAATCACAATAATAGGTTTTGTGTAATTCAAAACATAATTAGGATCTGTCAAAACAGATCCAACAATATGACAGTATAAAAAATCATACGTGCTAAAATCATTTTCTAGACGTTAATTTGTCATGAAAATTGCCAAAAATCCCTTAAATAAAATAAATTCTAAAAATTCTGGAACAAATATTAAAATATGCTTAAAACATCAAATAAAGTCATCCATGAACTTTGGCAGCCCCTAAGACTCGAAATCTCAATTTTTACAAAAATGACCCGACGAGTCTCACTTCGAGCGACAAAACAGCAAAAATCATTAAAAATCCAATTATTAACCGAATCACTCCCTGTTTCAACCCATATCACCCTAACTCAATATACTAGTCACAGGAACAAATTAGACTAAAAAAAATCAAAATGTGACCAACCCGACACTTGTAATGCCACTTCTCATGCACAAACTGCAACCAGGACACGTGCTAGCCATAAAACTCATAACTAATTTTTTCCTCGACCCAATCGTTCCCCGTTTGGATCTACGTGACCATAACTCAATGATCTATCTCTAGAAATCAACCTTGAGCACACAGGCCGCATAGAGTGACTTACCCGACCCCAACAACTCTATTGTTGCGCACAGACGACAAGCCAGGACACGTGCTGATCATAAAATTTGTTACTAATTAATTTCTTGACCAAATCACTCTCCGTTTGGACCCACATGATCCTAACTTGATGAGCTAACTACTAGTACCACTCTTGGACCAAACCACAGCCCTATGAACCGCCCATCACCGAAGCACATCAAGAAACAGATCAAATACGTGTTGAAAATCATGATACATGCATGGATCTCAAACCTTAACCATGGATCTAATAAAACCACACACAATCATGCAATAACTAATGAAAAATAGTATAATAGAGATTGGTGAGAAAATGAGAGATAGAACATGCCTTTTCAAATAACTATACAGTCTAAGCGTTACCGGAGCGGAGGACAAGAGATGGGACGATCAAACTTTGAAATCTTCAAGAAAATTTGAGAAAGAAATCGATGAAACCTTGCCAAGGGGAGGGGGACGGCTAGAGTGAGAGAAGGAGGAGGCTAGGATTAGTGTTACAAAAGACCCCTCCAAGGTATTAATTAGGAAATAAAAGAGTTTTTTATTTTATTAACCCACAGTAATTAAAAATATTGGTTAAAACTCTAAAGTTAAACTTTGAACCTCCAAATTTTCGTAATATAAAGCCTCCAAATTTTTAAAATGTATAAAAGTCCATTAAAACAGCCCGTATAGGTGAAAAATGGGTTCCCCTCAACAATATACATAAATCCATATTTTTCGAAAATTGCTGCTTAAAATAATAAATTTTGGCTCCTAAAAATTTGAGGGCCTAAAAATTTCAAATAATTTTCACCTCGGTCGTACCTAGTCTCTTCCTCGCGTCCGGAACTCAAATAGGCTAAAAACATGTCATGCACATCATGAAACATTAAAACTATCATTTAATCACATAAAATGACATATAATTTTCTAAAAAATCATTTTTCCCCTAGTCATGCACTCATTCTCACGTAATCAGGATTTCTGGGCGTTACATCAGATATTCAGTATCATCCAGGGAGGGTGAATTTTGTCTCAGATGCCATTAGTATGAAAGCCCAGATGTCGATGTTGGCTTCTTTAAGTATCTCGAGGTCCACGAGCATTTGGAAACTGCTCGTTGGCATTTTCAGCCAGGTGATGACTACTTCGTTGTTTCCTCGAAGGTTGAGACATAGATCGTCGTAGACATAAGAACAACACAGAGAACTGATTCGTATATTCACGAGTTGAAGTTGAAGTCACGAGCAGGTAAGTCAGAGAATTTTAACATTGCTTCGGATGGATGTTTGAGGTTTCAGGGGAGATTAGTTGTAACGCCCAGAAAATCCACAAATTCACAAGTTACTTATTTTGTCTTGAAGGGTAAACTGCTATTTTTGCGTTTAACATCAGCTGATTTCTTCAGTTTTAGCCTGGCCGGTTCACAGACGGTTCCTGCAAGAATGATTGCGGTTGGTAGAAACCCATGACTTGTGTAAGTGATTTTGACCTACTTCACTATTTTCCATCATGGATCTTATAGAAGGCGTGGTTGTGCTTTTTAAAACCACAAAAACAACCAAAGTTTTCCTTTATAGTTTTTCCTAAGTGTTTCAATCGTGCTTGTGGGATATTCAAGTTGGAGCTGTTCTCTGCAACCTGCCGTTCTGCATAAGGCAAGTAATTTTTGTTCTTTGACGTATCCATGAAAGCATAATACGTTCTTTCAGCTTGTGTGCTTGAGTTTTGTAATTCCTCCAGAGTTTTATATTTCGTTTTAGCTGGAATGGTTTTCCAAAATGAATGCGGGTTCGCAGTAGTGTTTTTTTCTTCAAATGTGAAAAAAAAAAAAGAGTTTGGTTTTATGGAATCAAATGTTAGTTTTTCTTTCAAACTAAAGATAGCTTCAAGGTAAAGTCCCTCTCATTCCGGTGTGTTATCGGTTCATTCATGTGCCCCTTCTCCTCTAGAAGCCTGTCAGGAGCCGCTCATTGTCCGTGCAAGCTCTTGGCACTGGCGATCACTCCCCGCCCTCTTTTGAGCCCCGGACCTCACATGTCCACCAGCTTCCGCTTGATTCGTCCTCGAACCACACTGTACTAAGAGAGGTCGGCTCTGATACTGTTGGATCTGTGTTTACATATCATTATCTTAATTTTGATTAACACAAAACCTGCTATTATGTTACTAACGATTTAACTTAAGAGAGCAGGTTGAGCTGAAACATACAGACGCGATTTCGGAGGCCTAAACAAAGGAATTTGGCCAAAAAGCAGCTTACGTCATGACGTAGTCGTGAGTCTTACTCGTTGGGCCGTTTCGGAGGGGGAAGCACCGGTATCATGAAAATATGCAAGTTCATCCCGAACCTTGCATATTTCATACTTGGTTTCCCAGCCGGATTATGAACCTGCAACGGAAGCAACATGGATGAAGAGAAATGTAGCAGATCAGCTGCGTGAAGAAGATGATAGCAGTTAGAAAAGAAGAGAGCTGACAGAGAAGATCTTAATGCAGATAGAGGACATCCAAGCTGGTACAGTGAGGGGACGCCCGAGCTGGCTCAGCAAAGGAAGATTAGCAAGGTAATCCAAAGCTGGAACAGTGAGGGGACGTCCAAGCTGGTTCAGCTGAGGAGATCCAAGCTGATCAAGTAGTTATGCGTAGAAGAAGAGCTGAGTTACGAAGAGCGAAATCAGCTTAGAGCAGTTGTGGTCAAGAGCAGCTCAGAACGAAAAGCAGATAAGAAGTGAACAGAACCAGCTGGTAGAGACCAGCTTGGTGAGATCATCAACCAGCTCAGAGAACATAAACCACCTCAGATACAACTTGAGAATATACGAGAAATGGTTTAATCAAGTTCAAATTGATTTGCTGCAACGTCTACATCAAGACAGAGCTCAATTTAAGCAAAGGCTGCAGCACATTAAATGAAGAGAGCTGAAAGTCTACAAAGGCTACAATTGCATTACATACAAAAGGACACAAGGTACAACACTGTCAGAATTTTACAACGACTACACCTTTGTGTCCAACGGATAAAATTGCACAAGAGGCTATATCAAGAGCAGAAGCTGGCAGCAGTAAAGGAGGTGTGCACAAGAGCAGAATGAAAACAAAACAGTGAGAGATGCACAACAAAAAGAGGGAAGAAAACATATATCAGCTTTCATAGAAGCACTTCTCAGTGTGTGAGAATATATTTTGAGAGTGAGCATACACTGTATAGTTCTCACACACGATTCACTCAAACATAAGAGAGTTGAGCTGAACAGAAAAATGAGTGAATCAAAAACACAAAATCATTGTAGTCTATGGACAGAGACGTTAAACAAGTCCTTGTAGCCTTTCTCACTGAGGCAGTAAAGAAGTGAGTTAGACACACGCAGCTTGCGGGCTGATGTGTAGTGGTGTGGCTAGGAGTTCTTGCGGCTGCGAGTCGTAGGAATGGATTGCAGCGGGGGCCGTTGTAATCAAAGTCTTCTAGTGGATCCTTCCCGTTGCGGAAGAAGGGGAGATGTAGGAGATTGAGCTCCGACTTCCAGAAACAAATCGCAACGTATTTTCTTTACAGATTTATGCACTTACATTCATACGCACTGCATATTTATAACTGTGTTTTAAACTGTTTAAAATGCTTTCGAATCTAAGAGTGCAGTTTGAGTTATTTCCGCATGATTTAAATTCATTACTCAATCTGTATCTCTGTGCACAAGTATTCAAGAACACTGAGCTATTGCAGCTCAAGTAATAAATAACCAGATCGCTTGTTCTTTCATCGAGCTGGTTTTAACGACCAGCTAAAACCAGGCTCTTGCACTGCACTGGTTTAGCGCCGAGCTGGTCATAAACAAAAGCAATCCGATTTCAGCATCCAGCTGAAACCAGCTTATTTATCGCGATCTGGTTTCATCGTCTAGCTGGATCCAGCGTCTTTTACTCGATCTGGTTATTCCCTCTAAGTGCTGGTTATTGACTAAATAACTTCTGTATACATTAACTATAACGCCTAAAAATTCCTGACTACGTAGAAATGAGTGCATGAATAGGGGAAAATAATTTTAGATGATTGCATGCCATCTTATGATTTATTTATGATTTTATGCTGCATGGTATGCATGACTTTTTTTCTAGTCTGTTTGAGCTACTGACGCGTGGACGAGATTAGGGTCAACTGGAATGAAAATGATTTGAGATTTTTAATTTATTAGATTTCTAAGAATAAATTTATTTATTTTAAGAAACAATTTCAGAAAATGAGGACTTTTATTAGTATTTTTTAGGGGAACCCGTTTTTCTACGTAGAAATGAGTGCATGAATAGGGGAAAATAATTTTAGATGATTGCATGCCATCTTATGATTTATTTATGATTTTATGCTGCATGGTATGCATGACTTTTTTTCTAGTCTGTTTGAGCTACTGACGCGTGGACGAGATTAGGGTCAACTGGAATGAAAATGATTTGAGATTTTTAATTTATTAGATTTCTAAGAATAAATTTATTTTATTTTAAGAAACAATTTCAGAAAATGAGGACTTTTATTAGTATTTTTTAGGGGAACCCGTTTTTCGCCTATACGGGTTGTTTTATTGAATTTAAGATGTTTTAAAATTTGAGGAGGCTTTAATTTCGAAATTTTGCCATTTTCAATGTCAATTTAAAATTTTAATTATCTTTTCATTCAAATGGAGGGGCAAGCATATCATTTTTCTCCCCTTTTCTCAATTAAATCAATAGGGGTCATTTGTGTCACACTTTATTCTTTCATAACACAAATTAATCACAAAACCTAGCCTCCAAAAGCACAACCAGCCGTCCGCCTCCTTCCCCTCAAGCAAAGTTTCGAATTTTCTTCAAGTTTGGCGATCCAAAGCCAGTGGTGCCCCGATCTCGTGTCTACAACGTCGATAACTCGCAGATCCACCTTCCCTATAAGCCAGACATGTGATATCAATTCATTTTCTCACCATTTAAACTATATTAAACTGCTTTTAAGGATTTAGTGCATGAATCGTTTGTGGATTACTCGGATTTATGTATCATTGCTTTCGATCTATACATGACTCATGGTTTCTCATCATGTTTTGACCTTTTCTTGCATTGCTTTGAACAAGGGCTGTTCAAGGGGCCTAGGTGTGGTTCATGGTGGTTCTAAGGTGGGCTAGGATGGTCCTTAGATGAGAAATAGAGGGCTGAACCATCGGCTAGGAAGGAAAAGTCGCACGCTGCGTGCGATGGTGCAGCGCCATGCGTCGCCTTTCCCTGCTTCGTGTGCCCTCGTGCGGCTGCGGTTGGGACCATGGCTGGTCTAGTTAGGACAGGCTGGACCTAGGGGTGGTCCAGCTGGTGGGGCTTCGGCCAGGGTGGCCGGAGCAGGTTGCAAGTTTAAGTTAGGCGGCTGGTCTCATGCATGGTGGAGTGCGTGCGGTTGTGAGGGTAGGGCTTGAGGTGTTGATTCGGTCTAATTGAACAGGCTAGCTCGGTTTGGTTGGACCGGATCGATTCATCGAGTCTCGAGTCAAACAATTTTTAATGTTGATCCGAATTATTTAATTATGGACCTATTATTGGTAATTTTAAATCAAATGTCCAATTTTAAAGAAAATAGTCAAATGTTTTAATTTGAGTCAAACTTTTAAAATAATTGGAGTTGATGTTTGTTTTTAATTTTTTTAGTCAAAATTGAAGTCTTTTGATTTTAATTAAGTCAAAATTGATTTTTGGATTTTAATTTGGTCAAAATCGGTCTTTTGGTCAAAATTGGTCATTTGAGTCAAAATTGATTAAGTTGTCATTTTAAAGTCAAAATTTGATTAAATTGGTTTTAAAATCAAAATTGATTTTAAAATTAGTCAAAATTGATTTTGAAGTATTCAAAATTATCCTTTGATTTCTAAAGTCAAAATTGAATTAAAAGTGGTCAAAATTAGAAGATGTTAGGAAATTTTAATTGTGAACATTTAAGTCATGGGCTAAGTTGGGGTTAATGTTCAGTCTAGAAGTATTGGGCCAGGCTCCTGAACCAGTCCTTGATCGAAGTAAAAAATGTAGAAGTCCGTAAATGTATATTTAATTATATATGTAGTAGTCTATGTACGTAAATGTTTTAAAGGAATGGATTAAATATATATTGACGAGCTAAGCATTTTCAATTGCATGATTTTAAGAAATGCATGCATCATGAGATTTTATGAAACGATCTGGCATGTCTCTTTTTAAGATAAAACCAGAGGAATTGAAGTGATGTGGCAAAGTTTAATGATGGGAGCTAACCGGGTAGCCGGGTCCGAGGATCCCCTGTTTTAATGTATGAGTATGAGCCTATGGATCCATGTGATCACGACATGGTGAAGTGAAAAGCATAGAGGTGTGAGGGATCCCGAGGTAAGGTCGGGTGAACCGCACCGCCACGTACGTTGGTTTTTCGACTGATCAGTCACACGCCCGCTCGCATTCATTGATACGACTCATTCGTTTTTCATGTTATGTTATGTCATGTCTTATGTATGTTGTATGAAATGTATGAAGCAATGTTTTAAGATCATGCACGCAATCATGTTTTAACGTTATTTTATTACAAGTATGTGCTTGCATGTGATTTTATTAGTATGTACCTTGTTATGATACAAGATAGAGCATGTTGAGCCTGTAGGCTCATTAGTTTTGAATGGTGCAGGTGATGACCCTGCTGAGTTTACCCCAACTGACTGTGAGGACATCTGAGCGCCTCCTGCAGCAGTACCCCGTGACCACAGCGATGTTATTCTTTGTGATGATACATTTTTAGTATGATTGGTTTTAAATATATTTATTTCAGTACTTTTACTCAGTTCGTTTTGAACTGTATGGATGTTTTAACGTTTTAAATATTCCTTTATTTATGATTAAAGTATGAAAATAGTTTATAAATGTTTTGGAAAAGGGAACGAGCCACACTTTCAGTTTATTTTTTCCACACATGTTTTAAAAAAGAATTTCTAGAGTCTGGTTCGTTTCATTAACAGAGGGTAAATCGATCCTAACAGATACCAACTGAAACGAACCGTACTCTAGAACTTTTTTTTTAAATCATGTGCGAAATAAATAAACTAAAAAGTATGGCTCGTTCCCTTTAAAACATTTCTCAAAATCCTTTAAAACATAAATAAATGAATATCTTAAAACGTCAAATCACCAATGTTGTTTAAAAATCAGAGTATGAAAATGTTGCGGAAGCGGAACATGTAAATAAAATGTCTGAAAAGTGTATCATAACGTAAACATCATAGTGGTCATGGGGTACTGCTACAACAGGCGCTCAGAGGTCCTCACCGCCAGTCGGGATAAAATCCACAGGGTCATCACCTGCACCATTTAAATCTAGTGAGCCTAGAGGCTCAGCATGCTCTATCTTTTAAATAACAAGTACATATAATAAAATCACATGCAATCACATACGATATAAAATACGTTAAATCATGCAGGCATGGATGATAGTAAAATATGGTTCGTAACATATCATAACGTATCATAATCATATAGCATACATAAGACATGACGTAAGGTAACATAAAAACGTATGAGTCGTATCAGTGAAATGCGAGCGGGCGTATGACTGATCAGTCGAACGAACCAACGTACGTGGTGGTGCGGTTCACCCGACCTTACTTTGGGATCCCAAGCACCTCCTATGCCACTTCACCATATCGTGATCACATGGATCCATAGGCTCGTAATATATTAAAACAGGGGATCCCCGGGTCCGCCTACCCGGCTAGCTCCCATCATTAAATTTTGACACAAGTCACTTCAATCCCTTGGGTTTTTTCCTCGAAAAAAGAACATGCCTTTGACGTTTCATACAATCTCATGATGCGTGGTTCTTAAAATCATGCAATTTAAAAGTTTAGCCCGTCAATATATATTTAATATTTTCCTTTAAAAACAGTAACGTACATAGAATACTACATATATAATTAAATATATATTCACGGGCTTTTAACTTTTCTACTCCGATCAAAGACTGGTTCAGGTGTCTGACCCACTACAACTAAGCCCAAAAGGAACCTACACTTAACTTAAAATTGAGACTTAGCCTAATACATGACTTGGCCCAAAACTTTAAAATTAACCTTTAAAATTTCTAAAATACCCTTTACTAAAAATCAACTATTTAAAATTTTGGCTAAATAAAGACCCATTGATCAATTTTGACTAAATTAAATTCCAAATGCCAAAATTTTGACTTTAAAACTTGAAAATAAAATATTAGGTCCAACAATAATAAAAAGTTCGACTAATATTTGACTTAAAATATTTGACCAAAATAATCTTAAAATTGGACCCTATACTTTCAAATTGAATTTAAAAAGTTTATAAAATACTCATTCCTTCGCTTTAAAATCAAACACTAAAATTTGACAAAAATCCCATAAATCAAATAAATTCTAAAATTGCTGAAAAACATCTTAAAATATGCTTAAAACATAAAAAAAAATCTTCCACGAACTTTGGCAACCCCCAAGACTCGAAATCTTAATTTTCACAAAAATGACCCGACGAGGCTCACTTCGAGCGACAAAACAGTAAAAATCATTAAAAATCCATTTCTTAACCAAATCACTCCCTGTTTTGACCCACATCACCCTAACTCACCCCAATATCCACTGGAACAAAGACTCAAAAATAACTCAGGTCATGACCAACCTGACTCCCGCAAACCCTCTGCCCGCGCGCATACTGCAACCAGGACACGTGCTAACCATAAAATTCATAACTAATTTGTTCCTCGACCAAATTGCTCCCCATTTGGACATAAGTGACCCTAACTCAATGAGTTATCTCCTGCAATCAACCTTGACCACATAGACCACATAAAGCGACTTACTCGACCCCAACAACTCTGCTATCGCGCACAGACGACAAGCCAGGACACTTGCTGATATTAAAATTTATAACTAATTCATTCCTTGACCAAATCATTCTACGTGATCCTAACTCGATGGGCTAACTATGTAGATCATCCTTGGACCAAACCCTAGCCCCATGAACCGCTCATGGCCGAATCTTTACAAGAAAAGAATCAAATGCGTGTTAAAATCGTGATGCATGCATGGATCTCAAACAACAAACATATATCTAATAAATTCACATACAAATCATGCACATACTTTTAAAAAACAGTATACTATGATTTAAATATTGAGAAAAGGAGACATATGACATGTCTTTGTTGGAGAAAAAGAAGATCTGTGAGTTACTGACATGTAGGACGCGAGATCGGGACAAGACCGCCTTTGAATCACCCTAGAACTTGAAGAAAACGTTGGGGCTGCTTGAGGTAGGAGGGGATGGATATGGTGGAGAGTGGAGGCTAGGTTTTTTGCAAAAATCGTGTTTTGAAATAATGGGTGTGACACAAATGACCCCTCATGTTTATTTAAGAAAATTAAATGGAATTTTACAATCCTAACCCTCCACTAAATTGAAATATTAATTAAACTTTAAACATGGCTTTAAAATCTCTAATTTTCGAAAGAAAAGGCCTCTCCAATTTTAAAATACATTAAAGTCCATTAAAACAGCCCGTTAGGCGAAAAACGGGTTCCCCTAAAAAATAATCATAAAAATCCCAATATTCGAAATTTGCTGCTTAAAATAATAAATTTGTTCTTAGAAATCTAAGAACTTAAAAATCTCAAACTATTTTCATCTCGATCGTCCTAGTCTCGTCTACGCGTCCGTAACTCAACAGGCTAAAAACAGACCATACATATCATGCAACATTAAAATCATAAATAAATCACATAAAATAGCATGTAATTTTCTAAAATGATTTTCCCCCTAGTCATGCACTCATTTTTACGTATTCATAATTTCTAGGCGTTACAAAACATATCTCAACAGATCACGCAGACCATCTCCCGTCAAAGCTGACCCTTACCTGAACTCATCCGGTCTGGATCACAAACCGCTCGCACATCCAGATCAGATCACAAGCACTGCCAGCACATAGTACACTCAACCAGCGCCTATACTGGTAACCCTAAACGACGTCACAGATCTGGACCACCAGTTAACTCATAAGAGGACCAGCTCACACTCATTCAGATCTGACCTCAGCCGGAACCCATAAATCGTACCAGTCTACACAGTACTACCAGATTTTGCCCCTTTAAAGCTGGTTTCTCCCAAAAGGACGTTGCTCCATTACCAACTCAGAATATCCATCTTAGAGTACCCAGAATGGCTTGCGACAACAATTATTAAGCATCCAACCAACCAGATCTGACCGTTCTACAAAAACCAGATCAGAGCTATTCTATGCACGAACCAGCTAGCTCTACAAAAACCAGATCACAGCTATTCTATGCACGAACCAGCTAGCTCTCCTTCTGTAACGCCTAGAAATTCCTGACTACGTAGAAATGAGTGCATGACTAGAGGGAAAATAATTTTAGATGATTACATGCCATTTTATTTTATTGTTTATGATTTTATGTTGCATGATATGCATGTTTTGTTTTTCAGCATGTTTGAGTTACGAACGCGTGGACGAGACTAGGGACGACCGATTTTAAGAATAAATTTATTATTTTAAGTAAATATTTCCGAAAATTGGGGACTTTAATTATTAATTTTGAGGGAAACACGTTTTTCGCCTATACGAACTGTTTTATTGGATTTTAAGGTGTTTTAAAATTTGAGAGGGCCTTTATTTCGAGAATCAGAAGTTTTAAAAGCTTGGTTAGAGTTTTGATTAACTTGAAGACTTAAGTGAGGGGTAAGCATGTAATAATACATTTTCTTTTCTTAATTAAACTATAGGGGTCAAATTTGTCACCCCATTATTTTCCAAAAACACAAAGTTTTTAATCACTCTAAACCTAGCCTCCAACTCTAGTAGCCGTCCCCTCCTCCCCTCAAGCACACAAAGCCTCTAAAATATCAGTTCTTGGTGATCCAAAGGCTGTCCGGTCCCGATCTCGTGTCCTACACGTCGGTAACTCGCAGAACTCTACTCCTTCCAAGCCAGGCATGTGATATCTTTTCGTTTCTCACCATTTAGGCCATAGTAATCTGTTTTAATGAAAATATGCATGAATTATATGTATTTATTTCAGATCTATGCACCCTTGTTCTTGATCAATGCATGACTCACGCTTTTCTCACATATCTTGATTTGATCCTTGCATGGCTCGGCCAAGGGCTGTTCAAAGGGACTTGGAGGTGGTTCATAGGGATCGTAGGAGGGCTCATATGAGATGGGGGGAGCAATGCTGGACTCGATCGAACCAAGGCTGAGCCAAGGATGGAGCGCACGTCGTTTGTAGATGCGCTGCCCATGCAGCGCCTTCTCGCGACTCGTTCTCCCTGGTGCGACCGTGGTTCGGGCTGGGGCTGGTCAGGTTAGGATCGGCTGCACCTGAGGGTGGTCTAGTCGGCAAGGCTCCGGCCAGTGGTGGCCGTAGCAGGGAGAACGAACGGAAGGAACAGCCGCTGGTCGCGTGGGGCGCGCAAGGGAGGCGGCTTGTGTTAGGTTTTTTTTATGGTCGGTTCGGTTCAATTGAATCGGTTGGTTCGGTTCGGTTGAACCGGATCGATTAGTCGAGTCTCGAGTCAAAATATTTTAAAGTTGGTCCGAGTTATTTTAATTATGGACCTGTTATTTTTAATTTTTAGTCAAATGTCAAATTTTAAAGAAAATGATCAAAAGTTTTAAATTGAGTTAAACTTTTAATTTATTGGGTTTGATGGTTATTTAAGTTTTTAAGTCAAAATTGGAGTCTTTGGATTTTTAATTAAGTCAAATTTGATTATTGGATTTTAATTTGGTCAAAATTGATCTTTTGGTCAAAATTGGTCTTTGGGTCAAAATTGTTTAAGTTATCCTTTTTAAAAGTATAAATTGGTTAAATTGATTTTCTTAAGTCAAAATTGATTTTGAAATTAGTCAAAATTAGTCCTTTGATTTCAAAGTCAAAGTTGAGTTTGTAATTAGTCAAAACTGGAAGGTGTTAGGAATTTTAAAGAGGAACCCTTAACTCTTGGGCTAAGTTAATGTTAAGGTTAAGTCTAGAAGTATTGGTTCAGGCTCCTGAACCAGTCCTTGACCGAAGTAGAAAACGTAGAAGCCCGTGAACGTATATTTAATCATATATATAGTATGTTATGTACGTAATCTTTTAAAGGAAAAGATTAAATATACATTAACGGGCTAAGCTTTTAAACTTGCATAATTTTACGAAATGCGCATCATGAATGTTTTATGGAACGATAAAGGCATGTTGGAATTGAATGATTTGTGGCAATTTTATGATGAGGGGATGCGGGATATCGGGCCCGTTGAACTTCTTTTTCCATGTATTACGAGCTTATGGATCCATGTTCACGGCATGGTGAAGTGGCAGCATAGAGGTGTGACTTATAGGGATCTCGAGGTAAGGTCGGGTGAACCATTGATCGATCGAATATGGTCCACACTTCAGGATATGACTCATACGTTTTTCATGTTATGCTATGTCAAGCCTTATGTATGTTATATGTTATATATGATATGAAATGTACGAAGCAATGTTTTAAGACCATGCATGCATTCATGTTTTAACGTTATTTTATTACAAGTAGGTGCTTGCATACGACTTTATTAGTATGTACTTTGTTATGATACAAGATAGAGCATGCTGAGCCTCTAGGCTCACTAGGTTTAAATGGTGCAGGTGATGACCCTGCTGAGTAACCCCGACTGGCAGTGAGGACCTCTGAGCACCTGTTACAGCAGTACCCCATGACCGCAACGATGTTATCTGTTGTTATGATACACTTTTAGTATGTTAATTTTAACTTGTTCATTTTCAGCACTTTCGCAGTATGATTTTCAAACAGTACGTTTTGAACTTATGATTTAAGATTGATGGATATGTGTAAACAGATCCTGATTAAGTTTTGAATTACACAAAACCTGTTATTGTGTTTCTAACAATTCTACTTAGTGTACAGATTCTAGCTATCGAAGAAAGATGTCGCGAAGCTGAATTTGTCCAGTCGATGGTTTACAAGATAAAGTTCAGCAACTGGTTTGGTTTATCATTTATACGGCAGCTGGATTAGCAATGGAGACGTCCAAAGTTGAGTCAGTTGTTCGTAATCAGGCGGAGGCCAAGTTGAACCAGCTGGAGCATAGTGAACCAGCTGGAACGATAAGAACCAGCTGCAAGCGCTAAAGAAAGAAGGTGGACCAGCTGGAACATCAAAAGGGAACCAGCTGGAACATCTAAGTGGACCATCGATGATGATGTAATCGGTGACGTCATCATAATCAGCAGATGAAGAAAGATCAGCTGTTGCGCAAGCAGACGTTGAAGTAAAGAGAAAGCTGGATCAGCGATGATGACATCAGTAGTGATGTCATCACAATCAGCAGGGAGCTACAGTAGAACCAGTCGATGGATGATCCAGACGCAAGAGATAAAGCGACGTCGTACAGGAAGAACATTCAGTCGCAAGCTACAGTGCAACCAGTCGAGCGTACTCAAAGTTAGCGATAGCAAAACGATGTCGTTTGAATAAGTTGATACGACAGTGTTTTGCCTTCGCGCTAAAAATTCAGCAGATGGTTTGTGCGTTGATTTCAACCAGCAGGTAGCTACAGTACATCCAGACGCAAGCAACAGTACATCCAGACGTGAGCTTCATTGAACCAACTATTGCTATGCATCCAGTCGCAAGATGATGTACCAATCGACAAAGAATCCAGTCGCGAGATACAGTGGACCCAGTCGCATGCTACAGTACTATTGCATATCCAGTCGACATGGAATCCAGACGCAAGAAAAGCAGAAGTAGCGAAGAGTTGCAACCAGTCGCAAAGTATCCAATCGTCAAAGAAACCAGACGCAGTGATTGAAGGATTAACCAGTAGCAAAGCAGTTGACGAATTACATTACGAAGAATTACCAAAGCTGGATGTCAACTGCTGAGCTTTATTCAAATGTTGAAGACGACAAAAAGACCTGCAAAAGAAAGGACACAAAGGACAATCCATGTGGGTACTTCCAAGAATACATTTGAACGGGAAGAATTTGTGTCAGGCCCCGTGCTAATTACTAACAATTAACACATAATAAGCGCATAATCACGGAAGCTTAAAATCAGGGCTTAAAAATTTTTCGAAATACAATGGGCCTGAACTTCAAATCATACATTCAAAATATTCAATACTCAAAATATGAGTTAACTCAAACTCATACACCAAGTAACCAAATAATATCATCTCCAAAGGCAGATCCCCAAATACAAAATCACACGGGGCATCCCCCGGTTTAATACATATCATAAATAAACTGGGACTCAGGGATGAGGGGATCGACCAGCTGAACTTCCACTCTGCCCAGCTTGGTTACCTAAAGCTCCTGCAAATGGGCACGCAGACCCAAACAAGACAAAGCAGGAAAAACATGCACGAGGTCAAGCCTCAGTACGAAGAGCTATCAAAGCAGATAAACATGCAACATGCTACAAATCAATGCTATGAATGCATGAGGGCTATCAAGAAATCGGATAGCTAGACCAGTCTATCAACTGGCAACTCAAATCAAGCCTCTATACCACGGTCTATCAACCGGGAAATCATCGGTCCGTGATCATCGGGGCCCGTCAGCCCATCACAGCTCGGCGATAAACTCTCGTATCCGGTAGTCACCGCTTCGACGATAGCATTGGACTTTTCGGGCACGACTCACTCAGACTGACCTGACTGCGTCTTAATCCTCAGCTCATGGATATAGGGGTCGGTCCTCTGCGCCTCCTTGATGTTCATCACAATCTGCGGTTCCACCTGAATAGACGAAACGAAGAAATACTGATCACCCGGCTGGAATCGCCAACCAGAAGTACTCAACTCCTCAGGAACTTTAGAAATACTCAAGGATGCTAACATCTCAGGCTGGGTCTTTCGACTTAGAGCGTCTGCTACCAAGTTCACTCGCCCAGGCTGGTACTGAATCTCACAATCAAAATCCTTAAGCAATTCCATCCAGCGTCGCTGCCTCATATTCAAATCCGACTGCGTGAAGATATATTTCAGGCTCTTGTGGTCGGTGTACACCACAAATTCTTCACCATAAAGATAATGCCGCCAAATCTTCAAGGCAAACACTATCGCAGCCAACTCCAAATCATGAACCGGGTACCTCGTCTCGTGAGGCTTCAGCTGTCGAGATGCATACGCAATCACATACCCGTTCCGCATCAAAACACACCCTAAACCACTCAGAGAAGCATCGGAGCACACAACAAATCCTCCGGAGCCAGACGGTAGGGCCATAACAGGAGCAGTAGTCAACTTCTCCTTCAGCGTCTGAAACTATACTCGCACTCATCAGTCCACACAAATCTCTTATCTTTCTGAGTCAACTGCGTCATTGGCCTGGCTATCGAAGAAAACTTCTCAATAAAACGTCTATAGTAGCCGGCCAATCCCAAGAAACTGCGGATCTCTGAAACATTTCGAGGTCTCTCCCAGTTAAGCACTGCCTCGACCTTACTCGGATCTACAGAAATCCCTTGTGCTGAAATCACGTGACCCAAAAAGATAATCCTGTCGAGCCAAAACTCGCACTTGCTGAATTTGGCATAGAGCTGCGAGTCTCTCAATCTCTGCAATACAAGTCTCAAATGCTCCTTGTGCTCTCTCTTGCTCCTCGAGTACACCAAGATATCATCTATGAAGACGATAACGAACCGATAGATATACTCGCTGAAGACGCGATTCATCAAATCCAAAAGACAGCAGGGGCATTCGTCAATCCAAAAGGCATTTGCCACATCAGCGTCTCTAATTCGCAACTGGACTGGTGATAAGCGCAAGTCAATCTTTGAGTACACAACCGATCCCTGCAGCTGATCGAACAAGTCATCAATCCTCGGCAGGGCAGAG
>KQ987416.1:67841-81079 GCA_001598015.1 Dorcoceras hygrometricum
CAAGCTACAGTGACGTTCTAACACCAGCAGATAATCTTACGTCACTTGCACCTCAAAACGATGTCGCATCCTCTTCGCGCTACAGGAAGGTTGACCCGCGTTGACAACCAGCAGGCATACAATTAACGCGATACACCCATCGACTGACGATAGCAAAGTCTACGTCATCCACACAACGCTCAACAGTAATGCTTACGTCGACATATCTGTTATCAGCAGGTAATATAAACTATCGACTGGTTCCTCAAAACGACACCGCTTCGAAATTCTAAAGTGCTCTCGTGCTGAAATCCACGTAAGCACTGTTGTCGCCAGCTACCAAAACAAGAACACAGACGCGCTAAGCTACCAGCAGCAAGGCTTACGTCAGCGACTACGATGCCCACACAAACATGACGTCATCAGAGCTGCTATCAGCAGATACCTCTAAACCCAAAATTTCGAAAATCTCCAGAATTTCTCTAAGGAGGGAAATCGACCCGAAAACACAATCAAACATACAAACAGAGATCTGAATCCCCAAAAATCATCAAAATTCTATAACTTCCACAATTAATCTCCATTACAAATCTAGGTCTCACAAAAAGGCCTGCAAAAGAAAGGACACAAAGGACAATCCATGTCGGTACTTCCAAGAACACATTTGAACGGGAATAATTTGTGTCCAATGGATTGAATTTGAACAGAGGCTTTTATACGAAGGCAACGCCATTGAAGAGCAGGGCCGTTGGAGTAAATGTTTGTTGCACAGTGCACAAACACGGGGAAGAAAAATGGAAGTACGAAGCAGTCGACCACCTTTAGAGAAGAGCTTACTACGAGCGTCGACTGCTGAGTTCTAATTAGCTTCTGTAGAGCAACTTCCCAGTGTGTGAGATTTATCTTTCGAGAGTTGAGCGTTCATTGTAACAATCTCACACACAGATTCACTCGCACATTTTGTGAGTTGAGCTAAATTGATTAGCGAGTGAATCAAACCCACCTAAATGCAAACAGTTTCCGTCCAAGCACGAAGACGTTAAACTCTGTGTATGTAGTCTTTGAACAGAGACGTTAAACAAGTTCTGAGTGAACAGCCGAGGGCTGGTAGTTTCTAGGAGTTCTCGCAGCTGCTGGTTGCGGGATTGGGTCTGTACACGTTGTATAGATCAAATCTTCTAGTGGAGCCTTCCAAGGTGGAAGAAGGGGAGACGTAGGACATTGAGGTCCGAACTTCCAGAAACAAATCTTGGAGTATTGTATTCTTTAAACTTTCAGCACTTGCATTTATCTTAGCATCGCATAACACATTTGATGGCATACACAGTTAGCACACTTGCACAGTATAACAGATTTATGTTGTACATAAATCTGTTTGAGTTGTTTTAAAATATAAGGATTCATTTCTGGTGTTTTTCGCATGATTTTAACTCATACCAGATCTGTCTCCGGTGCTCTTGCTTTTAAGTGTTCAAGAACCAGAGGTATTGCACCTCATCTTCCAGTTATAGCAGCGCGCAAAATTTTTAATGATCCATTTTAGTAACAGCGCCTGCTAAGTACTTTTGATCCTTTTTAAAACCAGACCCAACAAAGATATTTATTTGATTATGTTTTAAAATGACGGTTTAGGAAATTTTTTAAAGGGAACGAGTCACACTTTCAGTTTATGTTTTTCCACAAATGTTTTAAAAACAAATTTCTAGAGTCTGGTTCGTTTCACCTTCAGATATTATGCCAACACCCGATAAATTATCCAGACCTCACATAATAATTCTAGTCCTCACAGGCTTGACTTGCTGAGTCTTTAGACTCACTGAATCTGATTGTGTGCATGTGTGAGGTAGAGATTCGAGGCGATAACGCTTGAGGAGCTCGGACACAAGCGACACACTCCCAAGACCTTTTAGAGCTTTCTCATTAGTGATTTTTTCTATATTTTTGAGTGAACATTCACATTATGAAAACTTTGAAAAAATGCATTTGAAACGTCAAGTTTGAAAGTTAGGTTATGGGGATCTATGCATTTTATTTTGATATGATTTTTTTTGTAGTTTATGTTTTGTGATAGTTAATTTCAAGTCTTTGTGAAAATTTTGTTAGAAAAAAGTCGTTGATGATACTATTCATGTGAATAGTGACTGAAATTTAGGAAAAAATTTGCCTTTATTTAAAGAAAAATATTTTAGAAAAGTTTGGTCATTTCAATATCCGTGGAGAAACATAATGCATCGTGATACATGGAAGATAATACTTGATCTCAGGGGAATTCTCGCCAGGATTCGTGTATTTTGTTTAGTCATTTGTGATGATGAGATACATATTTGCCAAATGACAATTAGAAATATATTTCTCCGGAACCAAAAATATTATCTCATAAGGGACACATATAGATTTGATTAATATTTGATCATTCACATCTTTTTATCTTTATTGAGTAGTCATATATTGAAATATTTAAATGTCCAAATCATAATAGATTTGTTGATTGCACAAATCATCTACAAAATAGTGGCTAGCGTTTTAGTAGATGGACGTGCTATTCGTTTACATCCATTAGTTTGGGTCCCTAAGCACACACACCTAAATTATCCATACCATCTATTGTGATGTTTAGAGTGCTTATAAAGGCTCTGTAACAATTTTAGTTCAATATTATTGTTCGGTTCCGTATCAAAATCAATAGCTTAAGGTAATTCTTGATCTATTTTACGCATTCAAATATCATGTTATTGAGTTAAACATGATTAATTTTTACGTACAGAACTAAAAAATGAATACTTATATGACTAAAAAATACAAAGCGTGATGCTATATGTACATGAATATTTGCACATCACAAAAATTCTAACCTTTGTAAAAATCTTATAAAACATTGAATACAAAATCTAACTCGTTATATAACAGAAGAATCTACGTTTTTTTGGTCTAAGTACCGATGTCCACATATTGAATTTATCTTTACCATTTCTCAAGCCCAGAAAGAGCAAACTATCTTACTAGACCATTTTGCCTATTATCCCTGATCACGAATAATATAGATTTTGTATATTATTCCAACACTAGCTACTACAAAAAGCAGTTTATTGAGCACATATTCTAACAATATATATATATATATATGTATATATATATTATATGATTGGTTTATATAGATTAATGCAGAAAGAAGAGACGACAGGGAGGACACAGTCAAGTGCTTTTAGTCACGCAGCTGTCAATTGGAGCACACAAAGCCACAAATCCATACCCAGGTTGGCCTTGGCCCTTCACTTCTCATATACAGCAAATTCGAGTTTGCAACTGTCGGATCCCTCTTCTTTCCTCTCCTCTCCTCTCCTCAAATCATTATCTATTAAACCCATCGTTATCCCCCAATCCACCACCATCAGCACCACACGGCGGGGGCAGCCACCACCGCAGGCTGCCGTGACCCTGCAAGAAGCTAGCTAGCTGCTGAAGCCAGATATGAAATCAGTGGATACACAGAATGGATCCCGCATCGGCTCTTCGATTCTTGATGAAGATTTGACAAGGGATTCATAATTCTTGCTGATATAAACTTTCGTTATTCATTGTTTCGGACATGGCTTACCAGCATTACCGATCACCGTTCGGCGACACGACGTTCACGAAGGTGTTTGTTGGGGGGCTCGCTTGGGAGACTCCCACCGAAGTAATGCAGAGTTATTTCGAGCAATTTGGTCAGATTCTTGAAGCTGTGATCATCAGTGATAAACATACTGGCAAATCCAAAGGCTACGGATTCGTAAATATTACGTCTAATTTATCTACTATAAAAATACATCATTTGTTCTTGTAAGAATTCTTAATTATATGTGGTTTTATTTTGACAGGTTACATTTCAGGATCCGGAGTCAGCAACAAGAGCTTGTGCGGATCCGAATCCTACAATCGATGGAAGAAGAGCTAACTGTAACATTGCTTCATTAGGGCGATCAAGACCTTCTCCACCTAGAGGTATCCTTTTTTATTAAACCAACAAAATTTTACAATTTTTATCTAAAACAAATCTTTCAAAAGGGTCGATCACGCCTTTTTCTGAATTGAACGAGTTTGTTACATTCAAGTTTCGAGTTCTAGAGGATCATTTGACTTTGGTCCATATGAATCGGCCTCCATCACCACCCTGATTTATGAACCATATTCAAGGAAAGTTGTTTATCTTTTATCCATTATTATATAGTTGGGATTGTAGATGCAAATTAAAAGGTTTGTAGGCTAAGTAAATATCTCTAAATGATTTTTTTTGAGAAACTATAAATTTCTTTAATTAATCATAACAAGTTGTTAGTTGATTATATAGGCGCTGATCAAGGTGGGAATTTATATCAAAGAGTAGGTGGAATAGCACAAGGGGGATCATCATCGTCATATCCTCCGCTACCGCTACCGCTACCGCCGCAGCTGCCGTCGCAGGTGATCTATCCGCCGTATGGGTACGTTTTCTTTCTTTAATAATTTATCATCAAATGGTCCATGGAAGATTAATATGAAAAGTATACATGGCAAACATGCGGTGGGGTAACAGTACTTGTGGATCAAATTATCGAGGGCCGAGCCCGAAATTAAAAAAAAAAATTACAAGTACAGGAGCATAGCCTATCCACGATTTCCTTTTTTAAGGAGAGGTAAGATTTTAAAAAGATTGAGATTGATGAATTCATTTTAACATTTTAGTTTTATAACATAAAAATATCTAAATTTATGTTCTTTGAAAGTGTTATTGAGAGTTTATTACAATCTATAGTGTTTCTCTAAAAACGTCATAATTAACAAAAGATGTGCAATATATTTTGGTATCACTATATAATTTTAAATTAATTATATCCTCTTTAATGAAAAAATTAAAAATAAAATTGTAGAAAACCATTAGCTTAAAAAATAATAATTAATAGATCTGCGTAAATTATTATTTTATTCTGTTATCAAAAATCTTACTCGAAAGAATCCTTATATATATGATCTATGGTATTACTTAATACAAAAATATTATACGTAAAAGGATGTACAATATAATTTTGGTATCATGATAATGTGATGTCTTTATTGAGAGATGATGTGCAGTCTATAGTACTTTTTTCTAAAAATCATATATTAACATAAATAAAAGACGGTCAATTTGTATCATGATATAATTATAAGGCAAATATCATTTGTAATTAAAAATACAAAAAAATTGTAAGAAACCAATAATTTAAAAATAATAACTAATAGATCTACGTTAATAATGATTTTATTCTGTTATTAAAAATGTTACGCGAAAGAATCCTTAAAATTCTTTATTTAATATATGATCTCTGGTATTACTTAATACAAAAAATAATATACATTAAAGGATATACAATATAATTTTGGTATCATGATAATGTGATGTCTCTCTAGCTCTCTGGGAAATTTTATTGAGAGATTATTTTTTTCTTAAAAAATCATATAGTGACATAAATAAAATATAGTTTTGGTATCATATATAATTTTAATTATATCATTTGTAATTAAAATATCAAAAGTAATTGTAGAAAACCATAATCTTAAAACAATAACTAATAGATCTACATAAATTATTAGTTTATTCTGTTATCCAAAATCTTACGTGAAAAAATCCTTATAATTCTTGATTCTAATATATGATATCTGGTATAACTTAATACAAAAAAAATTATACGTAAAAGGATGTACAATATAATTTTGGTATCACGATAATGTGATGTCTCTCTAGCTCTCTGGGAAATTTTATTGAGAGATTATTTTTTTCTTAAAAAATCATATAGTGACATAAATAAAATATAGTTTTGGTATCATATATAATTTTAATTATATCATTTGTAATTAAAATATCAAAAGTAATTGTAGAAAACCATAATCTTAAAACAATAACTAATAGATCTACATAAATTATTAGTTTATTCTGTTATCCAAAATCTTACGTGAAAAAATCCTTATAATTCTTGATTCTAATATATGATATCTGGTATAACTTAATACAAAAAAAATTATACGTAAAAGGATGTACAATATAATTTTGGTATCATGATAATGTGATGTCTCTCTGGCTCTCTGGGAAAGATTTATTGAGAGATGATGTGCAATCTATAGTACTTTTTTCTTAAAAAATCATATATTAACATAAATAAAAGATATTCAATAGATGTCATGATATAATTTTAAGCGATTATATCATTTGTAATTAAAAAATAAAAAATAATTGTAGAAAACCATATATTAAAAAATAATAACTAATAGATCTACGTAAATTATGATTTTATTCTGTTATTAAAAATGTTACGCGAAAGAATCCTTAAAATTCTTTATTTAATATATGATCTCTGGTATTACTTAATACAAAAAATAATATACATTAAAGGATATACAATATAATTTTGGTATCATGATAATGTGATGTCTTTATTGAGAGATGATGTGCAGTCTATAGTACTTTTTTCTTAAAAATCATATATTAACATAAATAAAAGACGGTCAATTTGTATCATGATATAATTATAAGGCAAATATCATTTGTAATTAAAAATCAAAAAAATTGTAGAAAACCATAATTTTAAAAAATAATAACTAATAGATCTACGTTAATATTTTATTTTATTATTGTAAAAAGTCTTATACGGAAGAATCCTATAATTCTTGATTTTAGTTTATGATCTCTGGTATTACTTACTACAAAATATACTATACGTAAGACTCCATTCCCCCACCCACCCGTTAATATTTTTGAGTGTTGATATTTTTGAAAGGTAGTGAAGAAAATTTTATTTTTTTAAAAAATTGTGTTGAAAGCAGTCGTTATTGGCAGAGGATCAATAAATACATTGATGACGTAATATTAATTAATAAACGTTGAATGCTTCTTTATTGACCCTATATTAAATAACAGTCATAATTGTGAAAATTAATATTGGACATATTTAGCATTATGTTATTGTATGGGAGTGCAACAATAAAAATACAAAAATGGTTTCAACTACTATGGTCAGACTTAGCTGTCTAAATCCAATGGATAAGAGTTACGGGTTATCCATAAAGAAGAAAAAAAATGCTATTAATAAGTTGATTATATTGTTTGTTAATTGTCAAAATTAATTCTAGCAATTATGTTTCAAAGACGAATATTTAATGAATATTCCAAAATATTATGAATTATTTAAATGTGAATTCCTGTTTTTTTGTTTTTCCTTTTTGTAATAGTCTTGGCCAGACTATATCTGGCCAGCACAAGGAGTAAACACATGCCCATGTAAAAACAACATATATGCCATACATGCACATGCAACAACTTGTTTTACTATCATGTGACATTTGACTCGCATAATAGTAAAAGAAAGTGGACAAGAATTATATAGTTATCTATGAATTTCATTTTCAAAATATCGATTCAGTGTTTATAAACGTTGTCCTGTGTATTAAACCGCAGGATCTTTATAGTTGAGCATTTTATTACACACTTCATGCTTTTTTTGCTGCTTCGAAGCTAATGAATTAACAATCCATGTCACTTTTTAAGTGTCCCATAGACTTTATATAGTTTTTAAATTTGAAAGGATGTGCGTACTTATGAGCAGACGAAGGTGTAAATTGTAATGTGTTTTTTTATCCAATATCACTTAGAATATTAGAACCAAAAGTCTATAAGGCGAAATGTTAAGTTACAAAAATATCGATGAGATTAATTTGAAAGTGTTATAATTGACACAAAAATATAGAAATTGATTTCGTTTCTAAAAAATTGCTTGAAAGTGGGTTGGTTGGAAATAGTTGCAATCCGTACTTGGAAACTCAATGCTTCTTTAATTTGCTACAAAGTTGGTGCTCTTTATATGACAACCAACCTCAACTAGTCACACAGTACAATATTATCAATCCTCATTATGGCAATCATTGGTATTGGTAGATTTAGAAATTAATAGACAAATATTATATAATATATATTGCATTCAATATTTTTATGAAAATAACTTTGTTTAAAATAATTTACTGTGTGAATGGATCGAATTTCGTTTTCGTTAAAGTCCAGAAATATCAGAGAGAATATTTATCTGAAAAAGGTTGAATTTTAAATTTACCGCTAAATTGGTCGAAACATTCGGCAATAAATTTTGTATACGTATCTACTTTTAAATTAGGATGATATGCATATATTACTCTAACTAGCGGAACATTATTATTTTTTTAGCCATAATGATATTAAAAATTTAATGCACCTTTATATTTCAGGTATGCACCTTACCCCCCTGATTATGGTTTCAACCAGGTTAATGTTTTTGCCCTTGTTACTCCTTTTTCACTTATTTCTGATTTAGAAACTTCAAAATTCACATAGAATTTTGATTTTTGATATGTTAATTCATGTCTATCAAAATCCTCTATTTGTCCCAAAATTGGCATCTACTTTAGTTGAATGGCAAAGAGATTGTCGATGATACAAACACATAGTCGTTGGCTATAGTATAACCAAGATCGAGTAGCGTCTAGTCCATAATATGATTTAAGATTTCAAGATTCTAAAATGTACTCCCTCCATCTCATTTATTTAGGCTTATATATCTTCACAGTTACTAAGAAAGTATTTGGAAATCTTACATTAAAAAGAAATTATGTTTTTACCTTTATTAAATTATGTAATTAAATAGTTATATAGAAAAATTAAATTGGGATAGATAAGTAAAAGAGTGAAAATATAATTCTAAATATAGAAATTATGTAATTGGGACATATGAAAAAAGAAATTAAGCCTTTATATATGGCTGGAGGGAGTAACATATTACTTTTGTCAACTTCACAAATGGTTGATTTTGGTCCACTAACTTTTCAATTTTTTTCTCTCTATAAAATATTTTATTTTTTGGTCTATTAGCTTTGCAATCATTGGTCTCAGTCCATTGTATTAAGGGTGTGGACGGGTCGGGTTTACCATTCACGTTCCCGTCCCGAACTAATTTGGGATTTTCCTCCCTATCCGGATCAGTTCTCCAGGATCCTTATTCCCATTTCATATATGTTAAAGAATATGTAACTTATATAATATTATTTTATTTCAACTTCCAATATTCCAAATTATATATATTATTTACTATTATATATTATTATTATTTAATAATATTTTATTAAATATATATATGAATGGTTCTGAAAACTGGTACCGTGAGCTCTAACACAGCTCCCGCATCAATTCATGAATCGAAAATGCAGATTGCATGCTTTTAAAAATGGTTTAAAAGAAACAACAAGCAAGCATATCGCGCCTAAGCCGAATCAGTACGGAGCAGCGCTGCATGCTGAACAGACGCGCGCGATCTGAATCATGAAAACATGAGCTGCAATAGCTCTGATTCTTGAAGTTTTTAGCACCAAGAATTAGATTAGATATGATTAAAAATCATGCGAAAACAACTCAAACTACTCTAAGAAAATTGAAACCTGAAAGCTGGTTTTAGAACATGTATGCGTGAAAGCAGAAAGCAATAAAAATCAGTATGCTGAAAATTTGTTTCTGGAAGTTCGGAGCTCAATCTCTTACGTATCCCCTTCTTCCATTGCTGGAAGGATTCACTAGAAGACTTTGATCTTACAGCAATCTGTACAGACCCACCTCAGTTGGGACTTACCCACTCACCAAAGGTGAGACTCCTAGACACTTGAACAACAGCTCGCAAGCTGTGTGACTTAATCAACAAGAACATGTTTAACGTCTATATTCCAAAGACCACAATGATTTGTATTTGTTTGTGATTCACTCATCTATTCTACTCAGCTCATCTATCGTATATGTGAGTGAATGTGTGTGATAATATTACAGTGTAAGTTCACTCTCTCTTGTGGTTTCTCACACACTGGGAAGTGCTTCTTCAAAAGCTGATATCTTCATCTTCTTCCCAAGTTATGCAATCGACCATGGATTCTGCGTTTAAGCTCTAGGCTGGTGCACCAGCTCACACCTGGGCACTAGCTCAGCTTGTACATCAGTTGCCACCTGAGTGTACAAGATCTCGATATTGTACATTGTTGATGTGCAATAATTATCCCTGCTAGGTAGAGAGATCGAACCGTGTCAATTGTGTTGCTATACGGTTTAAAAGATTGGAATTATACCATTACCACCACATATAACTTTTGGTAAAACGACAAGCGCTCGATTCTATAATTGGTATCAGAGCCAAGGTCACGGATTCGATTCCCATTGATTGCAGGGAGTACAATTATTGAAATGGTGATTGTTGGAGTCCAATAATTGCCCCTGATAGATAGAACGATGTATCGTGTCACTTGAGTTGCTACACGGTCTAAAAGATTGGAGTTGCACTGTTACCACCAGCTATAGCTTTCGATAAAGCGACAAGCGCTCGGTCCTAATTGGTATGAGAGCCAAGGTCGCGAGTTTGATTCTCATTATTTGCAAGGAGTGCAATTATTGAGAGGATTGTTGAGGTGCAATAATTACCCCTGCTAGGTAGAGCGATCGAACCGTGGTGCTTGTATTTCTATGTGGTTTAAAATATTGGAGTTGCACCATTACCACCAGCTATAGCTTTTGGTAAAGTGACAAGCGCTCGGTTCTACACACATGCACTTGCTCTCTGTTTTTCTTTATTTTTCACTTGTCTGTTCATCATCTTCCTTGACATGTAAAGAGTCTGTTCCAATGTATCCCTTGGACACAAGTTCCTACCCGTTGAAAAGTCTTCTGTAATGTTCCATCATAGTTGTACCTTGTGTTCTTTATCATTTAATGCGTTTGCAGAATTTGTTAACTTTGAGCTCTATCGTCTTTTAATGTGTTGCAGTCTTTGTTTACTTTGAGCTCTGTCTCGATCAGAAAATTTAGTTTGTCTTCTAGTATTCTGAATAAAGCTTGTACAAACTAATTCATCTGAGCTGATCTTTCACGAAGCTCCTGATCTGATCTGCTCTTCTCTAATCTGCTCTGATCCGATCTACTCTAAACTGTTCTAATCTGATTCTTTTCACTTTGAGCTGATCTGATACGAAGCTTGCTCTGATCTGATCTGTTCTACGCTCTGAGCTGATCTTGAATGCTCTAATCTGCTCTAAGCCGATCGACTCTCTCTTGATTCTATTTGTGTTGTTCTGTTCTTTTCTGTTCTATCTTAGGCGTTCTTAGCTGTTCTAAACAAATTCTTCTCTAAGCTGTTCACACTGAACTGATATATAATTCATGCTGATTCTGTCTGAGCTGATTACCCGATCTGATCTGTTCTAAGCTCTGACCTGATCTGATTCTCGTTGCACTTCTAATCTGATCTAAGCTGATTCTGATATGTTCTACCCTGAACTGCTCTTGGCTTATCTGATTATCATTGCGCATCTAACCTGATTTGAACTGATTCTGATCTGTTCTGCCCTGAACTGCTCTAATCTGATCTATGAATTAAATATTGTTCATCTGTTCTGATCTGAACGTGTAAGCTGAACTGTGATCTTCACTTGATCTCTAAATTGAACGATGATCTCCTGAGATGTAATCTACTATGAATTGATTTCTTCTGTGCTGATCTTTGCTCTAAGCTGGATTAGCTTGGATGTCGTCTGCTGGACCAGTTTGGGCTTCTCCATCTGTTCCAGCTTGGACTTCTTCTCAATAGCACTCTCAGTTCGTCGCTTCAGCTCGCCTTCGATCTGCTACATTACGCTTCTTCAGCTCGCAGCTTATCGGCTACAGCGCGCTTCTTCAGCTCGCGTCTGATCTGATTCAGTGCGGTCTTGATTAAATCGTTAGAAACATAACAACAGGTTTAAGGTTTATCAAAATTAAGATTTAATCTGTTACACAGATCCAACAATCTCTCCCTTTTTGATTAACACAAAACCTGGATAAAAATAAACACGAATAAACAGATTTGAAATATTTCCCCTTTTTGTGGGAATAAAAAATGGTTCAAAATATTGTCTCCCTCTGAATAATTAAAACAAAAACTCCCTCTTAACAGAGCACAGAGTTTTTTAGTTTTCAAAAATAAAATATTTTCAGAGACGACAGTTTGCATAAAAAGGCATGCATGATATGAATTTAAAGACCGATCATATGCTACTGAAAAATTCTCATCTATTCAGATTAGAAGATAAATGATAATCGAATTTACAGATTCTCTTCCGTTTTTTTCTCTAACTCTGTCACATGCGATATTGAAACAAACCGTGCTCTAGAAATTTTTCTTTTTTTAAAAAAATAAAAGTGCGGAATAAACAATTGGCTCGTCCCTTTAAAACATTTGCTCAACATTTCCTAAAACATAAATGAATAAGTATCTCCAAAAAACATAATGTCATCCATACGGCTTAAAAATCAGAGTAGTAAAAGTTGCGAAAACTGAGCATGACTGATAAAAATATCTGAAAATGTTTCATGACATAAATTAGGGGTGGAATCGGGTAGGGTCTCGTCCCGTAACCCTCTTCCCTGATTCCCATCCCGATAAAATTTGGGAATCAATTTTTATCCCGATTCCGTACCCGAAAATGTCGGGACCCGAATATTCGGGATCCCGTATTTTCGGTATCCCGTAGGGTCGGGTCCCGACATCCCGAATAAGTACAATTTTAAAAATCACAAATTTTCTCCGTGAAACTTTCAAATCTGCTCAAGCGTTGCACTTGCTCAACTTATAGTATCATAACAGATATTAATGAATCTTTACTCATAAAGTTTGTTTCGTACAAAAGTTTCGAGCATCGCAATGGTAAATCAAAATGTCGACCCAATTACAAAATATAGGTTGGGGTACTGCAGCATTTTGATTTAGTTGGGGACGTCTCATCACTCTTCAACTTTGCATTAGCAATTTTGTGCCCAATATAAGCAAAATGTCCCAAGAACAAAACATGTTTATTAAAAGAAAAATCCACAGTTGTCCAAAAATGATATGCATTAGATACGAAGGAGATGACTACACGAGGATTTTACCAACAGGGACTTTATAAAATAATTGAGGTGCATGCCTCATGTACACCGTGGTATGCAATCTAACACCACTCTCCAACAACAGCAGAACCTTCTTACTCTCCCCTGATTCTGTCATTCCACTGCTACTCATCAGCTTAAACACATACGTCTAACAAACATATCGCATATAACCAACATATGTTATATAATAATACTTTGCATAAATAACATCTAAAATATATACAAAACACCAATTTATCATTATATAAATATAAAAAATATCAAGCATCATTGCACCAACTTACTCAATTCATAAATTACTGAACTA